>JALMQS010000064.1:7032042-7196629 GCA_024734495.1 Forficula auricularia
AATAGTATTTGTTGGATTTTGAATCAAACACTTTATTTTTTGGCGATTCCGCGACATTTCATCCCTCGACAAAATATCCTTCAGACAAAATATCTCACGACAAAATAACCCTTCCTCGCGTGAATCTTATGAGTAATGCAACCAAACCGTCTAAAAAGCAGCCCGAAAAGGAGCTATACGAACCCAACCGAGCCGAACTGAATATATATTAACCGAACCTCTGAAAGTTTAGTCCGGGCGGGCCGGTGTGTTTCGGGATCCCATTTTTTTTCTAATCAAACACACATTGAAAACCGAACTAGCCAATCGTCGGGCGGGGTGTGTTTGGGGCTCCCATTTTTTCCTAATCAAACACACATTGAAAACCGAACAGCCAATCGTCGGGCAGGGTGTCTCTTTTGTATTCTCCCTTATACTGGGGAATATTTTGTCAGAAGATATTATGTCGGGGGATGTTTTGTTGGGGGATGTTTCGTTGGGGGATGTTTTGTCGGGGGATGTTTTGTCGGGGATATTTTGTCGAGGGATGTTTTGTCGGGGGATGTTTTGTCGGGGGATGTTTTGTCGGGGGATGTTTTGTCGGGGGATGTTTTGTCGGGGGATGTTTTGTCGGGGGATGTTTTGTCGGGGGATGTTTTGTCGGGGATGTTTTGTCGGGGGATGTTTTGTCGGGGGGATGTTTTGTCGGGGGATGTTTTGTCGGGGATGTTTTGTCGGGGGATGTTTTGTCGGGGGATGTTTTGTCGGGGATGTTTTGTCGGGGGATGTTTTGTCGGGGGATGTTTTGTCACGGTACCTTTTTTGGCGAACATTTTTTTACAACTTTCTCCTATGCGCAGTACCCAGGTAGATCAGGAAAACAGCCGATTCCCTACTCATCTATGCTATTAATACCTCTAGGTAAAATATCTACTTAAATCAAACACTTCATGAAAAATGGGTCATGGGCTCTCCGTGGAGGAAGATGTGTAGAAACATTTGGACGAAGGAATTCTTCCTTTTAATAGAGAAAAAGAAATGAATATTTGATAATTAAATATTGTACTCGAATTCATCATCCAAAAGTATTATCTAGTGCAGTGGTTTCTAACATTTTCAGTTTCATTACCCTGTTACCAAGCAAGCTATTTGTCTTTATCCCTTATTAAAAAATATCCATTATCTCTTAATTAGGACTTTTCTTTATCTAATTAATAATATTTTATATTCACTCATGAGGGAAAGTGCTGAAAAAGAAGCTTTAGTTTTTATTTAACACCTTAAATAATTGAAATTGTAAAACAGCTTTAGGTTTACTTGTGGTTACTATTATCATGACAGTGCCTGAGAATCTCAATATAATATTCCAAAAATGTATTATTGGACCGAAAATTCCTAAGTTCGAGAGCGCAAAATCTAATATGTTCTCCACGTTGAAAATACAAACATTTCAAAACTTTTGGTTATTGATTGATCGTGGGTTCATCGTAATCCAAACAGGGGAAATAGTAGTTGAAAATGATTTTTCCCCACATACAGACATTTTTAAATTTTACGAGCAAAAAAAGAGGGAATTCAATACTAAGGCCTTAGAAAAAATGAATTATTTGATATAATAAATCCATTATAAGCAAAGTAAGTGAAAGTAATGTCATGTGGACCCAAGTTTAATTTTCTAAAATATATTATTTTCATTGATCTTAGTTAAATTGTTAGTCTGCCATTATATTAATTCTTTTGTTAAAAAAATTTTATTCGCTTTTGAGACTGCGCCATATAAGTAGTGAGCATACCAAGACCGATGTACATATTTTATATGCTACTAGCTTAGAAGGCTCTCTTGCTAGCCAGGGGACTAAGCCCCCTGGACCCTTCCTCCCAGCCCCATTCCATCTCTGCACCCACCCTGCACATCACTACGCACCCTTCCCACCCATTCCAACACCTCCCCGGGCCCAAAATGGGGGGAGGGAAGGGTCAAAAATGAAAATTCTAAACCCTTTCGACGAAATTATGTATACACAATTTGGTTAGTTTTTGCATTTCTAGCCTTCTGGGGGTCCACAGATTAAGTAAACGAAAATTTCGTTGAGTTTGGTCAAAGGGCAAGAATTTTCATTTTTTGATCCCCCCCCCCATTTTGGGTGGTTAGTTTTTACATTTCTAGCCTTCTAGTGGCTATGTATACAAAATTTGGTTGAGTTTGGTCTAAGGGCAAGAAAAATACGAAGTATTTTTTATTTTAAACCATAAAATCAAAAATCCCCCATTTTCAGTTCAGGGGTCAAATTTAAAAAAAATAAAAAAACTACCCGAGATATAGCATTAATAAACCTATCTAGCAAATTTGAATTTTAAAACTTTAAAATTCGAGGAGATAGAGGACTTTAAAAATTTCAAAAATTTACTCCAAAATGACTACTATATCTCCCTTTTGGGAAGAAATAGAGCAAAATACTCAAATATATTTTTTAAATTTCACTGCTTAACTTTTATAAACTAAATCCATATCGATTTCTTTTCTGGTTTAAGAGATCTTGAAAAACTCTGGAAACACATTTTAGGGCCCTTTTTCCGCTTTAGGTTTCGAATTTCAAAAAATCCCTTCTTAGCACACCCATAAATCGCTGAAAGAATATACATTACAAATTTCATCTTTCTAGGTGAAGCGGTTTAGGCTGTTCGTTGATAGATGAATGATGAAACATCAGCTTCTCTTTTTTAAGATTTATTTTATAAATACATAACAACACTGTCTGTATTGAGTTTGCAAATATTGTAAGAACCAATTATTATTTTATTTATATAATTTATTTTGTTTTGTATTGATAGTCATACATTTTATGCCCATTACGGCAGATTAGAACTGAAGATGGCATTATATAATTAAAGCCGAAACTGTTTTCTTCAAATGGGAGTTTTTATTCGACCAGACTTCCTTTACTGACTGAATTCCTCTCTTCCTAATTTATATTATATTCATCATTCTTTTTTCTCGAATTAAATTATCTCTAAATGATTTTTATTTAATATATTTGAACCAGAGGGGAAAATCCTAATCCGGGTTTCTTTTACTATGGATATAAAAATCAATTCGCTCTTTTTTTATTTGCAATAATAATTTAAACAAGAATTTATTAAAATGGAATTTTTAATTATAGCTATAAATGTTTGGAAACGATAGTATAAAAGGCATATTTGAATCTGACGGCTTGGCTCGAACCAAAAACGAAATAATAAAAGGGTCTTCAGTCGTAGTTTGGTCGAGAGAGCTTTTAATAAATGGCTGTCGTTAAGAAATTGAAGGAGGTGGATTTTAAGAGAATAGCGAGGGATGTTGCTGAAATATCATAAACAGCCATCGCAGCCGCCCTTCTTGCTTGTCTCCTTAAGATCATAACCTGGTATTTTTTATAATCTCAACGATAGGCCGCTTTTAGCTTGCAAACATAAAGTGATCAATTTGTGAGAGATATTTTGAATTACGTGTTTAGACGTGATACCCTGGGGGCTGAGTAGCGAGTTTTCTTAAATTTTTTATTTTACTTACTCGTATTTCGTGAAATAATGTAATTCTTTTTACTTATCGGGTTTAGAAATGTCTGAAACGTGGAGAAAAATAATTTACAAGCAGTATATTTCTTTTGCCTTCCTGTACGTCTGAATAGAGATATCCAAAGATATCTAAAGGAATGGAAGTTATAGAAAATTAATCTTTTTTTAAACTAAATTGATGTGAGAAGGAGTTAAACCAAAAAGACGCATCCCTAAAGTTCTGGGTTGGCCCATCCATCGTGAAAAGAAGAAGAATATGGGATTTTATGGGCTGGGTAAGGGTCAAAGTTATCTGTGGATGCGGGTCTTAAACAGCTGAAGGTTATAAGTCGCTGGGAATATGGTAGCCGGAAGCGAGTTCCAGTCTCTGGAGATCATAGGGATAAAAGAGTTGACGAAAGTGCTTGTTCGATTTTTATCTAATTTGACAGCGAAGGGGTGTTGAGCGTTCGAAAACCGCGTGTTTCTCATAAAAAGTCGCCCTCCGTGGTGTAATGGTCAGAATGTCTGGCTGGCAACCCGGGGGTCTCGGGTTCTATTCCCGGCTATACCCAGACATTTTTTCTGTAAGTATAGGGTCTGGGAAAAAAATTAAGTGGGAGATAAATTTAACCTAATTTATCGCACGGAGGATTTACCACTGCTCGAAGCCTCTAAAAACATAGTAAATTGGATTGTATCTAACTTTCTGAGATTTGGCTCGAGGTCCCGGCTTCTTTCCTTCTACTATGTTCTATTCACTATGGAGGGGCCATCCCATACAGGTCTTTAGGAGATGCACCTTCTGGTGTATCTCTTTCTCACATCAATATCATTAAAAAAAAGAGCTTTAGGGGGGATAATTGAATTCAGCTCAACTGAACAGACACCATGAACTATCTGTATCTGTAGTACAGGGAAAGGGCAGAAACGGTTCTTCGGTGATCCAGAGAATCGAGCGAGTTAGTTAGGGCCTGGTCTCCTATTAGTTTAATTGCTCGCTTCTGAATTGCGTTCAGTGTGGCAAGAGAATGCTTGGAGGCCGCCCTCCACAGATGAGAGCCATAATCTAGACAGTGGAGGCAATATGTTTGCATTTTCCAAACAAAAAAATTGAAGGAAAAAATGAAACTTTTTCAAGGGTCAATATTTAAGCTGTTTGTATAATAGTTTCAGCGAGTTAATAATTTTTGACGGCATTTCCGTTTTAGAAGAATTAGTTATAATGACCGCTTTTTCAGTGATTTTTTCAGCCTAAAACCCATACCATTTATTCTCCCCAACTCAAATTTATTCAAAAAATAAAATATCTATTTTTGAATTCAATTTATTAAATGATAATTCAAAATGAAAGCAAATCATTCCTATTTTTTAAATTAAAAGAAACTGATCCTCTTTTAAATCAAAATTATTTAGTTTGTAAAATTGATTGTTTAGGTTGTGACGGGACATATATATACGAGTATATCAGTGGCGAGTTGTGACTTTTCAACCAAGGGATGCTGTCCAAAAAAGTAATAATAATTTTTTTAATTTTATTTTATTCTTCACTTTTTTTCAAATTTCTTCGAATACTTATGCACTTATGGCCTTCATTATAAATGTTTCGTTATTTTTCACATTTAGATGTTTTTATGACGCGGTATGAAAATACTCTAAACATTTGTTTGGAAATTTTAGGGATGGACCACACGCCATGAAGTATATATATTGGAAAGACAAAAGAATATTTAAAATCTCGAATTTAAGAAAATAAATATTCAATCAGAAATTCCGAATGTGCACATTCAACTAACTTGAAACACAATTTTGACTTATCTAATCCCAAAATTTTAGATTAAGACTCAATTTTAGAAAAACATCTTAATTTTTGAAATTATCGAAATTTTAAACAACAAAAATTAAATTAACAAATGGACCCCTAGCAGAACTATATAGTAACTACATAGTGCCTATATAGATTTTGAGAATCGAGAATAGGGGAGTGTTTTTCTAATATTTATAGTTGCTTTTTATTCATTAGATTTTATTTTTTTCTAACGATTTGTATTTATTTTTTATTATTTTGGTTTTTTCGGCATTAACTATTAGCCATTCTACGAAACTATATATTAATTAACGAGCTTTTCGTACGTGCCTTCGGCATAAGGCTCCAAGTATTTAAAAGAGATCAGGTGTTGTTTGTATGACAGGCTGCTCCAGTATTGCCATGAGAAACTCGGGCATGCGTGTCTTAAGTCGTTCAATTTTGTAAAAATCAAAAAATAAGAATAACAAAATTTAGATTTTTAAAAAATTATAAAAAAGTGGCAAATTATTAAAAAATAAACAAATAATATATAAAATATAAATCAAAAAAGATGTGATTAATTTCTTCTTCTGTGCGCAAAGAAAAGCAAATTGAATATTTAATTTTTAAGTGGTGAGGGGGGGAGGAGAAATAATTATCAATATATTTAATGTTTTTTAATTTAAAATCAATTGGAGTCTTTCATTTCAAAATTCTAGTCCAAATTACAATTATATTTCAAATTTGCCGCAAATATACCTACGGCATCAGCGCTCAATCTCGGCAGCATTACGTTAGCGTTGCTGCAAATTAATCTGATCTATTATATTTATATTTTTCTCAATTAGTTAGTGATCAGATTAGTATTTATTTTTAAATTATAAAACAAATAATAATAAATTTTTACTTTATTTCAATACGAGGTTCAATTATTGTATCTAAATTAATAGAAAATCATTAAATTAAAGCTTTGTGAGTTTATTCTTTCCTTACTTTACAAAATTTCTTCCGCACCTCTAAATTAAACTTTTACTATCAGGATAATACAAAGATCCACTGTTTATATTAAATTTGATGTGATTGCCAACTCCGAGGATGCAATATCATGAATGCAGTCTCTCGATTATAATATATAAAAATCTCATATAAAATGCGAATTCCGCCGAGAAAGGAATAAATTTATTTTCTGGTATTTTTTTGTACTTCCTTTTAAAATAAAACATGATTAAAGAAATATCGTCTCCTTTTTATGAATAGCATTAGCCACACCAATTGCGTTTTTATTTCCAACTTTTTATTCGCCTTAATACGCGGTTGAGCTTTGACATAAAAAAAAATGGAGCAAAGGGCATTTACATTTTTACGATGAAAACTTGGCATTATGTTGTCGGTTCACCTCAATTTCGTTTCGGAACCACTTCTAGCCGTACATGAAATGAAAAGACATATTAAACTAATATTGTAGCATTTTAATGGCCCCTCTTTCACCAGAATTACGCTTGTTGGGGAAAAATGAAGAAGACCCTCGTTCTTAGTCCATGTGGAAAGAAAATAATAATAATAATAATAATTAGAATGAATAGACAAATAAATAGTCAAGTAGGTAAATAGTTGAATAAAAATCAGCAACTCCTAACGCCCAAAGCTGGAACTCATTCGCTGGCTATTTCATTTCCATAGGAAGAGGATAAAAAGAGCCATTAAATATTATGATAATTGCAGAAAAGCGTAGTAGGGAATGAACTTTGACTCTTTCGGATGAGCTGCCCCGGCTAATTCAAGGAGATTTTTATTCACTCAAATACCTACGAAAGTTTTCCATTTCTTTTATAGTCAAGGATTAACGTATAAATAAACATTTCACACACAATCACCTTTTATCACAATTTTATTTTAGATATATCATTATTAAATTAGCAATATGTTATTTTTTAATAGAAAATCAAAGAGAGTGCCCTTAGCTTGGTGCAAATAAATATAGCTACACACCAGGGGGCTGTTGGTGACTTTTCAACCAGGGGATGCTGTCCATAAAAAGTACCCTTCATTTTCAGAAATTTTATTTTAATCTTTTCTTTATTTACAAATTTCATCGAATAAGGCAACATTTTCGTATTTTTCAAATTCAACATTAGATTTTTAAAAAATATTTTGGGACCTTCGCCCCAAACGGATACTGCTTTGTATGAGAAAGGGTAGGAGTCAGAAATTTATTCTTGTGACTTAAACTTCGCAGTCCCTGAGATGGAAATTGACCATCTTCCAGAATGAATCACCCTGTCCTATAAGAAAATCTTAAAGAGTATAGCCGGATTTGTATGGGAAATCTGCCTCCGCGTCTTTTTCGATTTGCAACTTGGGGGATCGATTTGACATTAAATAAAAATAATTCAGCTAAATTTTTATCATTTTATCTCAAACGATTTTCGAGATTTTCAAAAAAACTTCTTTTTTCAATTGTATTTTTTTTTCAATAATAAGATTCTAAATTAATTAATGGTTATTTTTTTGCAATTCTTATCAATAAAAGGGATGAAAAAACACTTTCATTATGAATCTCAGGTGGAGAAAGCCGATTTATAAGAACAGAAATAAAACTTTAATCATTTTTTTCGGAGTTATTTAAAAGTGTCCACCGCCAAACTGTCAGAAAATGTCTTCTATACTCCTTTACAATCAGGAATTTTTTCACTTTTTTTAGTGGTGGAACATTATGAAAAAAAATAAAAACTAATTTTTTTTTCAAAATCTTGCGTTTGAACGCATTAAAACCCTTATACTGCTAGAGAAATATGTAAAAAATAATTTTTAAACTGAAAAAACACAACTTACTAACAAAAAAATAAAAAAATAAAAGACATTAAAATTTTTTATATTGGTATAAGCAAGCCTATGACTTGTCTATATAGCACTCTTAGTTATTTTCGATCTTATATATTGAGAGTTTTTAGAAATGGATTAATATTAATTTTATGGACTGCCTTTCATTATAACCTACTTATTAAAAATGTATTTTTCTAGCAGAAGAAACTTCTTTTATTGTCTCCGTTAATTTATAAAAAATCTGCTTCTTTCGGCAAAAATAAACTTTCAATTTAATTTTTTTTTTTTATTATTTATGTAATAATAACAAATAAACGACTTAAAACAATAATTTATATAAATAATTTAATAAAATAATAACCTACCTGGTCATCCATTATACTAAATTAAATAAAAATAATATATTAAAGTTTTACAGATTATATAAAAAATCTGCTTCGAAATTCAAAATCGTGCGAAGCTTTACTATTGGCGCCCCAGAGTGACCATGCTCAAAGAGCATGTGCACTTAGTGCATGCCTCAAGAAGGCCCAGAAGTGCAATAACGATCTCAAAACGAATAGCCCTGGGGCACACAATCTAGGTTGGTAATCCTAAATGAATATGGTTTGGTGACTTGGGGTTAACATATGGGCGCCCATAGCATCCAAAACGAATATAAGCTAGTGAAACCACTTCAAATCCGAACCCCAGGAATCCGAAATCCCGGGAAATCCAAACGCAAAAAAAAAAGAAATTTATTTATTTAGTGATAAACAATTATGTATATATTCTACATTATAACTTTATTTTACATAATTAGTTGACAAATTAACAAAGAAGTACAGTTAGCATACCTGACAAAGTGTAAATGTGTCTAGATACTTATGTCATCCAGGATTGATAAACAGTAAAAGTTGGTTATTGAAATTCTTTATGTTAATCACTTTGCAAAAACAATGAAATAATAATAGAAACACACAAAATATCACTAAATCTTTCACTTGATATCAGTTATCTTCAATTGTCGAAGCTGCTTTCGGATAATCCGAACAAATTGAAATCCGAACAGGCTACAGCCCCAATTATTTCGGATTTGATGGATTTCACTGTACTGGCAAACAAATCTTTTCAAGAAATATTTAAATCTGACTGAAGAGGATAATGAATCCATAGTCTACAAAAATATAATCGCATTCATAATATGACCTGCAAAATATCTGTTCTACCAGTGTACCACTATTAATACGCGTATCACAGGTCTGTAGGAATATAAATAGAATATGTTTTTTACTTGTGCATCGATTTCCCGCTACTCCCCTATCTTCCATCAAGATTGGAACAATTAGATGCCATTTGATTTATTAATTCGTCCATTTGATCGGCTCCTCGCCCTCTCATCATCTGATTCTGTAATTTCAACGACTGTGGCTGTGAGGTGGTGGGGTTTTTTCGGGGGGGGGGGGGTAGGGTCAGGTGCTTTTGTTCTAAATCCGTAGAGACAGCACTGAGGACTTTAGTCTGATTGGACACTGGCAAAAAATAATTTAATCAAGGCTGACATCGAGAGCTGGCTGTTTCGAGGGGACTCCACGAGGGGCTTAATTGGACCACTTGTCTAGAGGACAGCAGAGACCGCAAACGAACGAGCTTTTTACTAGGTTTTTTTCTAGGGGGGACTCGAGGGGGTGGGCCTAAGCCGGGGATGAGATAAATAGAAACACTTGCAAGTGTAGATTGCAATGAAACCGACTGCGACTGGCATGCGATAGACTTTAATGAAATTCTTTAATAGTAATACATTCAAAAACTTTTTACTTTATCTTATAAATGGTACTACAACTGGAGTATTAGAATATTTTTTTCTCGAAAATACTCTTTTTCAAATATTTTAATGTCATTTCAAAGAAATTAATTCGAATTTCTATTTTTTTTTTTTTTTTTTATTAATGAAATTGATGAGAGAGTTACACCAAAAAGGTGTATCCCCGAAAGGCCTGGATTGGCCCCTCCATCGTGAAAAGAAGAAAAAGAGCGGAATTTATGGGCTGGGTGGGGTTGAAGGTATCTGCGGAAGCGGGTCTTAAACAGCTGAAGGTTATAGTAAGTAGTGGGACCCTTATAAACTTTATTGACAATTCTTAGGGGAAAAAATATTAATTTTCAAAAAACTAAAAGCATTTTAAATAGTATATTTTATAGAGAGTTTGGAATATATATTTTCGTTTGAATATAAAAAACTCACTTTTTTAACCGTCTCTTCGAAGGCTACTTGATACAAAGGGGAGACCCTTATCAACTTTATTAAAAAATTTTAGCGAAAAAAAATATTAATTTTCAAATAACTAAACGCATTTTAAATAGAATATTTTATAGAGAGTTTGAAATGTATATTTCCGTTTGAATATCTCAAAAAAATCACTTTTTTAACCCTCTTCGAAGCCTACTTGATACAAATGGAGAAGCCTTATCAACTTTATTAAAAAAGTTTAGGGAAAAAATATTAATTTTCAAAAAACAAATCGCAGTTTAAATAGTATATTTTATAGAGAGTTTGAAATATATATTTCTGTTAAAATTTCTAAAAAAAATCACTTTTTTAACCCTCTCTTCAAAGGCTACTTGTTACAAAGGGGGATCCTTATTATTAAAAATTGAATAAAATTATTTTTCTATTATATCTTTAAATGTATATTTATTACCATTTTTTTTATAAACCGCTGCTCCGTCAGGTTTAAAAATCAGAAACTATGTGAAAATATTAAATTTATCTTTCGCGTTATACGGGACTGTTTATCGCGCTATATGAGTACTAGTCGCAATTTTTTCATAGAGTTATACATACGAATTCACGTTTTACGAGAGCGCATTACACACATATATTTTCAATGATAATTTTTTTTTTTAAGAATTTCTAAAATCAATAAATCAAAATTATAAAATTTATATAATAGACATGCACCTACGTACAAGCAAAATGTGTTATTATATATAATAAAACTTATCGTGTGTTTGTGTGTTATCTGTGCGATTCGATTAATCTATGATTGGATTGAAAGGGTTGGTCCGATGAGCCTCTTGAGAGTTTCGGTCATTTCGCAGCCCTTCCTTCCAGCAATGAGACTTACTGCTCACATTAGGCAAAACACCATTAGCACGCAAAGCGACTAATTGCCTCTCGAATGTGTTTTTTTATATATCAAATAAAAAAAAATATAATTAAGTCCCGTTTTAAATTGAAACCATCGTTCATGCATTCATTTAAACCTATCTTCTAAATGGAATCCGAATGCAAATGGAATTTCGACGATATAAAAAAATCTGATAATTATTTTATCATGGAATGAAGGGAGGTTTATAAAAATTAAGTGGCTTATCTAGGAATTTGCTCATATAGGTATGCTAATTATTAAATTATGATAATATACTTATTTAGATATGTTTACTAAATTTTCATAGATCTAGAATAAAGTCAAAAGCAAAAAAAAAAAAAAAAAAAAACTCTTATGCGCCTGTGCAGATTTTCGGAAAGAGCTTTTTCTCTTCTATGGAGCACTTTCTAATATATATTAATTTATAATGTGCATTCAGTTGCATGTAGTTGCATCAGATAACGTTGAGAACGCGTTGTGGTCAATATGAAGAGAGCCACGAAGTGAATTTCGTGTTGTGGCCTTTTTAAGTTAGTCACAACGCGTTGTGGCCTTTTTTCCCTTCAGTGAGCGTTTTTCGTCTTTGAGCCTAACATATATAAAATTTGGTTGAGTTTACCAATTTAGTCTTTTTGATTTTAAGTCAATTCCTCCATGTTTTCAGAAGAGGTTACCATTAATTCTCAAAACATCAAAAATTAAATGCAATAAGGTTATTCCTCTAGTACAGGGTCGGCAACCTGCGGCCCTTTGCAACTTTTTGCGCGGCCCGCCAAAGCACCAATATAATTTTAGGAAAAATGAACAAACTTAGATAGTGAGCGTGCCGAAATGTGTCCGGTGACAATCTCAATTCAGACAAAATAAAATTGATTCTTTACAAAAATCATTAGAAGCATAACAAAACGTTTTTAAAAAATGTAAGGAACAAAAGTTCAGCATTGGTCAAAACGTCCTTACATATTTCGAAATTAATTGCTGAACATAACAAACCATTTACGGATGGAGAGTTCATTAAAAAATGTATTTTAGCTGCTGTTAACGAAATTTTTCCGGAAAAAATTAAAAAATTTGAAGATATTAGTTTGTCTGCACGTACAGTAGTTCGACGTATTGAAAATATGTCAACTAATATGTTTAATAAATTAAAAGAAAATTCTTCACAATTTGAGTATTTTTCACTAGCACTTGATGAAAGCAAAGATATAACTAGCACCGCTCATTTGTTGATTTTTATCCGTGGAATTGATAAACAATTTTGTGTAACAGAAGAACTTGCTGCATTAAAAAGCCTCTATGGGAATACAAGAGGTGAAGATATATTTTTTGCAACTATTAGATGTTTTCAATATGTACGATCACAAGTGGGAAAAATTAAAAAAGGTGACAACTGACGGTGCAAAGAACATGACGGTTCACAATACTGGTTTGGTAGGCAGGACTAATAAAAAATTGACTGAATTAAATATTACACAGCCACCTCTACAACTTCATTGTATTATCCATCAACATGCACTTTGCGCAAAACTTGTAAATTTGAAAAATGTTATGAATATTGTATGTAGTAAAGTCCATCAATTATATTCGCAAAAACGGTATGAACCATCGAACATTCCTGAATTTCTTAAATGAAATTGACGCAGAATATGAAGATATCATTTATTTTTCTGAAGTAAGATGGCTCAGCCGTGGGAAAGTTTTAAAAAGATTTTTCGAGTTGATAGACGAATTTCATAAAATCAAAATATAGAACGAGGTTGACGGATTAAAATTTACAAAACTTGTTGAGGATCTCAGTATCCCAAACACAACCGGACTTAAATGAATTATCAAACAATATTCAAGAACAAAAAGCGCATTGAATTTTAATGAATGAATGAAATGAAAGATAAAACTATTTTCCTTAATATTTTATATATTTTATATTTACATATTTATACATATGTAATTGGAATTGTATTTTCTTTTTTTCCCTTTTAAGAATTGTAAAATTTTTGTTCTCTGACATTATTGTTATTATAGCATGTCAACAAAAAATAAATTTTTTCTATATTTATTTTTAATAATATTTATACTCGTATATGATATAAAAGCACTATTTAAGTTACATTTGAATGTGCGGCCCGCATAAAAAATTTTATTTTGAAAATGGCCCGCCGTCCGAAAAAGGTTGCCGACCCCTGCTCTAGTAGGTATTAGATGAAAATCGATAGGTATTTTTGATTTTAAGTCGATTCCTCCATGTCTTAAGAAATGGTTTTATCAATAATAACCGAAACGTTTAAAATCCAATGTAGAATGTTTATTCCTCAAGTATTAGATGAGAATCAATGGCTATTTTTGATTTAAAATCGATTCCTCCATGTCTTCAGAAATGGTTGTCAATAATAACCGAAATGTTTAAAATCCAATGTAGAATGGTTATTCCTCAAGTATTAGATGAGAATCGATGGTTATTTTTTATTTTAAGTCGATTCCTCCATGTCTTCAGAAATGGTTATCAATAATAACCGAAACGTTTAAAATCCAATATAGAATGGTTATTCCTCGATTAGATGGGAATCGATCACTATTTTTGAATTTAAGTCAACGTGGGCGATTCCTCCATGTCTTCACCAATGGTTACCAATAATAATCGAAAGGTCAACAATTCAATGTAGAATGGTTATTCCTCATAAATGTTTTTAATTTTTATATGATTTCATTATTTAAAAGGAAAGAATTTGAATAAACAAAAACATTCGTCAGGAAAGAATTTGAGTAAACAAAAACATGGCAACAGAATCAGCCAATCTTTATTTAATTTAACATTTGATAAAACATATGGGGTGTGACTCAGTCTACTTTTACTTAGGTACATCCTTCTAATTTTCTTCCTTCAAATTGACTCACTTGGCAAAGAAAACGTAAATGGAAACGATATTGAACGAACAAAAATTGTTTTATATATATATATATTATTTATTTATTTGTATCTTAGTTATGGAAAAAATTGTGGACCAAAAAAACGATAACATCCATACATACATACAACCATCCGCACGCACTAAATGAAAAAATCGCACTTTTTGGCCTCTCGACGAGACCTCATGTGATTTTTGGCAAAACCGTCACGTGCTAAAATTTAACTTAATTGAACACTACAATTTGTGACTTTAATTGAGACCATGGGTTCAGTAGTCTTTACCTGAGGACCCTTTGAAGTCGCGCTTGCCGCGAGACCGATTACAATACTTTACCCATGCTACGCTATGGATAAAGTAAAAAATAATATATTTGGGCGATTATTTTTAGTGGAGGGAATATAATATCAATGGCTTGGAAACGATCCATTCATAAAGAGAATATAGTAGTATAAAAAGTACAGTCACGTTAAAAAAAACATAGCCTAAAATTTTAGCACCGTTCATATTTATAGAGTGGTTATGAGGCTAAAACTTTTTGTGTGGATTGTCGCGAAAGAACCTCCTTGGTCGAGTTGATTATTGATAACATTTTCATCGTTCGCAAGGGCATGTTTATTATATTATTTATAGATATATGAATTTTCGATAGTTTATAAATTGATAAAAACAAATTAGGAAAAGAATTTTATAAATAATTTTGCAGTTTAAATTTAGTCGAAACACTAATTCAATATATTGTAATTTAAGTCATATTCACTTGTGAGATATATTTTCCACGCTTGAAAAGGTGAACCGTAACATTTTGCCGTTTCTAAGATCTAGAGGAAAAGAAAAAGTATGTCATATTGTCCCCATTATTAATCTTCTCTTATTAAACGAGCAAAAATTGTTTTTTATATATTTGTATATATATTTGTTTGTATCTTAGATCTATTTTGAAAACGGCTCTACCGATTTTGATGAAATTCACGGGTTAGGGGTTTTTTGGGTTGACAATTCGATCTGTCACGGTCTCATCTTCGACAAAATTGTTTTTGATGGGTTTTTTTGTAATCAAATTAATTATTCTCAGGTAGAAAAATGCCAATCTTAGGGATTTAAAAAGGGTTTCTCTTTTCTTTTGTACCCAGACAGACAATGGGTTGGGTTCAATTGTTCTCAAAGGCCTTGAAGAACTATTGTGATTAAACGTTAGAATTATTAACAAACGTATTATAATTGTTTTTATAAAGAAACTTATTTATTTAATAGAATAAAAAATAATCAAGAATTTATTTCAAAATATTTTTCGGATAAGCAGGTCTCAATTTTCTGAAAAAATAACACATTTTGATAGGTTTTATTGGATTTTGATTGGATGAATAAAAATGAATCATGTGGTTGAATCAAAACAAAATAATTGGCTGTTCAAATAAGCAATAACTAAACCCGAACGAAGCTCGGTCTTCCAGGTATATATATATATATTTGTATTTTATTTTTTTATTTTAAACGGCTCTAACGATTTTGATGAAACAAACTCTATTAACAAGTTTTGAGGATGAGAAAGCGATCTTGATGCGGAGCGGGGGTGGATGTGGTGGATGTGGGGGGTGCAGAAGGTGGGGCGCAGTGGTGGGGGATTCGGGGGTAGGGCGAGGTTTCGGGGGTGGGGTCGAGCAGGGTGGAGGTGGGGGTACAGTGGTCGAATACATTATATATAGGTTTTGTATTTTTTTTAATTTGAAAACGGCTCTCAAATAAAAATCGACCTTTTTATCAGAATTTTAAATTAAAAATAATATTAAAATAAAACTTTTAACTGAAGGAAGAAGTTACCGAGCATCGCTCGGTGCCTCCAGGTACTATTCCTTATAGTACAAGATCCCGACTTAGATGGACCTTCACCTATCGAGTTTCCTAAAGAAAGTAATATTTTGATAATATAATGTATTAATAAACAAAACTTGATAGGATCGACATCCAATTTCGCTGCATAGCTATTTTTATCTAATTTACTAGATTTATTTATTTTTATTTATTTATTATTAATTAATTAATTTATTTTATTTTATTTTTTTAATTATCTACATTTTCATATATAACAATAAAGGAAACTAATACCTACAAAATACTAATTCGAAGTTACCTGTTTATACCTTGTCTACCCGGACTTATCAGGGAAATAAGATGGCGACTCAACTTTGTAATTTTATATACTTATTTTACTCTCAATTGGTAGATTATATATTTATCCGGGAACTCGATAACTACATTTATGTAATAAAATTAACAACTTCAATTTTTTATTAAAAATAGCTATGCAGGGAAATTGGATGTCGACGTATCAAGTTTTGTTTATCTACTCATATTAAATGAGCAAAAGTTGTTTATATATTTATTTGTATCTTAGTTCTATTTTGAAATCGGCTCTACGGATTTTGATGAAATTCACGGGTTAGGGAGTTTTTGGATTGACAATTCGATCTGTCACGGTCTCATCTTCTTCAAAATTGTTTTTGATGGGTTTTTCGTAATCAAATTAATTATTCTCAGCTAGAAAAATGGCAATCTTGGGCTTTTAAAAAAGGTTACTATTTTACTTTTGTACCCAGACAGACAATGGGTTGGGTTCATTCATTGTTTTCAAAGGCCTTAAAAATAATCAAGAATTTATTTAAAAATATCTTTTGCATAACTAGGTCTCAATTTTCTGAAAAAATAACTCATTTTGATAGGTTTTATTTATTAATAATTGGATGAATAAAAATGAATCATGTGGCTGAATCAAAACAGATGCAGGAGGTGCGGTGGAGTGGTGTGGTATCCGGGGGTAGGGCAAGGTTTCGCAGGGGAGGTCGAGCGGGTTGGAGGGGGGAAGTACAATGGGCGAATACTATATATATTTGTATTTTTTTTAATTTGTAAACGGCTCTCAAATAAAAATCGACCTTTTTATCAGAATTTTAAATTAAAAATAATATTAAAATAAATCTTTTAACTGAAGGAAAAAGTTATCGAGCCTCCATGTACTTAATACATTATATTATCAAAATATTAATTTCATTATGGAAACTCGATAGGCGAAGTTCGTCCTAAGTCGGGATCTTAGCTATAATAAGTTGGAACCCTCACTACGAATCTCACAAATTTTAATTCCTTTATCGTGATTGCTTAAAAAATTTCATCCAGTTTTTTATTAATCTTTATTTTTGGGGCAAAGAACAGAAGAGAAATATAAATTGGTTCCCATCAGGCTTAAATGTTTTAGCACCCTCCCTCTGCGCGCACCATCATCACCACCCCATGGCTTGCAGGTGATTAATGCTCAGGAGCCAAGTTAAAATGTCCCAAATGATTTGAAAATTAATTACAAGGACAAGATGATATTAATTTAGTCCGAAACGTCCTAGGCCCGTCCATCACTGAAAAGGGAGCTGGAGAACTGTTTTGTGCATTTGATAAATTAGCCTCACGGACAGCCATTTAACTTCAACTGCAAATAAAACACAAGCGAAGAGTGAAGGAGCACCCCATTTAACATATCCCTAAAAAGTACTCCAAGAGAAGATATTTTATTATAATTATAATCATTATTTAAGTTCTGTATTTTCATATCATATACGATAATTATATTAAAAATTTAATAATTATTATATAAAATTAAACAAGTGAATGACTTAACATCGTAAATTGGAGGGAAAAGTAAAAACATTTTCAAGACTCAGTACGCTTTCCGCAAATTTGAGCGATTAGGCAATTATTTGTCTGCAAACTCATTAAGATAGATAGTTCTAGTTTATTAATATATATACCGGAAGTTGATGTTTACGTACATAAGAACCCCTACGTTTCGCAACCATAAGTCTTAGTGCTACGAAATTCGAAACTTAAGCTCGATATATGTTAGAAGAAGTACAGCAAGCTTTTGTACTTTAATCTACAAATAGCCACAACATCTGGCATTATTATTTGGACGGCTGATGAGAAGTTGCACTCTAATCTGTAAAAAAATCTGTTTTCTTTTTGTAAAGGGCTGCCCCCTCTGCGTGGCGCAATAAATCAGTCAGATTGAAATCGGAACACCGTGAAATAGGCATTTACATGAAATATTTTTCGATTTTATGTAATTTTTTCAAAAACGGATTTTTTTAAATTGATCTACCTACATATCAAGTGTCATAAGTTATTAGTCGTGTATAATTAAATTTAATCCGATTGAAATAAAGTAAGAGGGCGTAAATTAGGAGTGTTGCGGTGATTTCAAATAAGGGAGAAACTAATGTGAAAATCCTGTAGTGACCACACCAGTTGATTATTTTTCAAATGAAAGGAAAAATAACTCAGATTAATCTAAGTATTAATGAAATGTTTTTCATAATTAATCATTTTCATATTCACAGATCTATATTTTTAATGAGTATTTTTCTATAAATATAATAAGCTGACGTGTTCTGATGTGGCCATCCACTTGACTTTACCATACAACCTGGTCCCTCACTTATATTTAATATTTAATAAAATTATTTATAATCATGTAGTGGTGGGGGGAGGTTAGTTTTTGAATTTTTAGACTCCTGGGACCCACTGATTATGTATACAAAATTTGGTTGAGTTTGGTAAATAGCCAAGATTTTCATTTTGTGACCCTCCCCACCCCTCATTTTGGGCGGTTAGATTTTGCATTTTTAGACTTCCGGGGGCCCACTGATTATGTATACAGAATTTGGTTGAGTTTGCTCAAACGACCTAGATTTTTAATTTTTAACCCCCCCCTCCACCCACCAATTAATTTTGGGTCGATATCCACCAAAATCTAATCAGCTCTTGATCTCAATGGACCAAAACTACGTGTGAAATTTGGTTTCGATATTCGCACTAGTTTTTGAGCTAGCCTGTCCACAAAAATTTGGTAACACACAGACTAACAGGCTAACAGGCTGAACATTATGACAAAACAATTATTATCTCGAAAAATATAATTTTTTCGATGTTCACTTATTAGGAATTTTTGTAGACCGAAATGCCAATGATTTCGTTCAATTTTTTTTAATCGAAATAGTTTCAGCCGTTTTTTAGATATTTTGAAAAAAAGAAGGAAAAAACCACTTTTTCATGCACGATTACATACTTGACTATACTACCTCTGTAAGGTAAAGTAAAAATATAAAATCTCATAAAAATTCATTTGAAAAATTATTGTAGGAAATATTTCAAACAACGCCAGCAACTTTTGGATATCAAATCGAGTAACGGGTTTGTTTTATTTTTTTACTTCTTTTGCTTCATTTGCTGTTGAGAAAGTTTCAGAAACATCGATGTTCCAGTAGTAAAACATCGATGTTTACGATCGATGTTCACTATTACAAACCATCGTTGCACCATGTTTTTCTATACGATATTTTTTACATCGAAGAGAACGACTTTTCTATGGTTGAGCAACAATAACGCAACAAAGAAACCGTTTGACAGGGAAACGGCTTTAAAAAACTATTATTTTCAAATTCAGTTATTAAATAAATTGCTCTGGTTTTGGAAAAAGTCTCTTATGAGAGTCACGTGATTATTGTATAACCTAGGTTATAGAAGCTTCTAATAAAAAATTAACAACTTAAATCGTACTCATTTTATACCAAAAATACTATCGATGATACAATACATCGATGTTTTTTACGATGTTTGCATCCCTATGGCTGATAGATCATAAGATATCACTAGAAACTCTTAATAAAAATAATTTTAGTGAATTTGATACCCCAGTTTAGAGCAATAGAAACATTTCTCCTCCGTAGCGAAATCTGCATGGCAAGGAAGATATCACTCTTATTCAGGTCCAAGCGATTTTACAAACCCCCACAACTTCTCACCATCTACAAGGCCCAAATCCGCCCCTGTCTCGAATACGGCTCTCATCTATGGAGAGGAGCCTCAAAATATTCTCTTGCTACACTTGATGCAAATCAGAAACGAGCCGTCAGGCTAATTGACGATCTTACCTAATACTGACTCTCTCGACTCGCTAGCTCATCGAAGAAATGTTCTGCCCTTTCCCTTTTCTATAGATACTATCACGGCAGGTGCTCTGATGAGATAAAATCAATAATTCCCCAAAGCATGCTTTGCACGTAGCACGCGTTTTGCCGACTCCCAACACTCTTTCGCGGTCAAATTAGAAAAGTGTCAGCCACTTCATTCTCCACACATATATCCCCATGACTTCAAGGATCCAAACTCCTCCTAGCCCATCTTTCCCAGCACTTATAATCTTCAAACCTTCAAAACCGGAGTGCATAGACACCTACGTCTACACCCTCTCACTTAATCAACTTTCCCTTCTCTTCGGTAATGCAAGGGTCTTTCGAGATCCATAGGGGCTGCATCTTTACTGGTAATAATCTCCCTTCTTGCATTCGATTGCATTAAAAAAAAAATTGTATAATAATACAGGTCTTACAAACTCTATCCCACAGTTTCTTTGTGAACCTTAAAGATTTATTTCACAAACTTAGACTAGCCTGATAAAACAAGATCTTATAAAAAACTTGTCTTTTAATATTATTATTTCCCAAAGTAATATGTATATTAAAATTTTAATTAACAGCTAGCTAAAATAATGAAGCGATTGTTGATTGTTTAGCCTTTGCATTTTTACCCATTTTCATTTTCTACCCTGTTATAAGTCGAAATATAACTTGGCTACCATTCCGAAGTATTCCTTTAGATAGATGGGCTTCGAGAACATTGTTTGCAATTATTCTCAGGTTCGTTTCGCGCTCTTGTTCTGTTCGGCGTGTAATTCCTATGTAAACACACGTCGCTCAAGGTAAACGTATATTAAGATTAACAAGAAACAAGTAACAACAACAACGACTCCCCTCACTAATTATTCAAATGGACCACCTTAAAACTTAATCTGCATAATACTGATTCAAATAAATTTCTACCATCGTGTTGGACGTAACGAGAATAAACTTGCTTAGCCTATATTTGGACCAATTACTATGCAGCAAATGAACTTGGATATTGTACATAAAGGGGATGGATATTTTCGGGATATAGGCGCAATGCGGTAAAGTTTCAAGAAAAAGATGAACGGTTCTCTTTTTTTGGCAAAATTATCCAATTGAGTTTATTATTAACGGAAAGGAAAAAGTACTTTCTAATTTTCATAGAGTAATATTCTATTCATTTATAAACGCGAAACGGCATTTAAAAACAGCAATACAAGTAGTATTTAAATTTTCATGGAAAAGTCGATGGACATATACTTAAAATAGTATCACACTTTAATTGACGCTATGTGATATAATAAGCCAGTTCGTATAGCTCACATTTTTTCACTTACCGCTTCGTGTGTTGAATTAGAAATCAACATTTTACTATAAATTTTAGAATAATATATTTTGAGGCGTCTGAAAATAAATATATTAAAAGAAGAAAATTATTTAAAACTTTTGCTAACGTTTCGATTAAAGACATCTTCAGAGTCGGATTTGTCAATCTTTATAAATATTGAATCCACATCTCAGAATATTGCATTTTTTGTCAATATTGATAAGTTCCTGCTTTGAAGATACACTCGAGCGATATTCTAAAATCGAAAGGTTAGACGAGTTTGAAATGAGAAAATAATTAGAGCCGCATGACTTTCTTTAAATATATTTTTTAAAATCTAATCTAAAATTATGAACTATAAAAAAACTAAAGCAATTTATTTTTTATTTGAAAATAAATAATGTATTAAATTTTCGAAATCGATTGTTAAATCCGGCTTTAAATGTTTGACTAAACTTTTGCAAAGGTCTTGTAAAACGAGTCTTGGTATTGGTCTTGGTCTTGTTACATGAGTCTTGCATTTGTTCTTGATGAAGCATTTGAAAATTACAAATTAATTTTACTGGGTGGTTGATCATAAACTGAAACACTGTGAGAAGAAAATGTGGGAAACAGCATCCTTAATTTTTATTGTATTAATAAATCTGTCACGTGAAACATTTGTATTTTTTGGTGGAACAACAGGATTCCGTGGAACTTATTTCGGGAAACACTGTTAATTTGATTCATGAACTTTGAGGTATTTTGTTTCTCGTTACTCAGTATAATATAACTTACTTATTCCTTCAAGCCGATACCTAGCTCAACTTTTCTAAAATTCATTGTCCTGATGACTTAGTTTTGCTACTCTAGGACTTAGATCTCGAAGTTAAACAACAAACAAGTATCTTTTTGACCTCAACTCTGAACAAAATGTTTTTATTTTTTAAACTCTGATTTTTAACTTTTAAAAGATATTCTACTTGCATTTAAAATTAATAAAAGTAAATTTGATGAATTGATTAAAGTTGATTGAATAATTTAAAAGAAGACTTTGATAAGACCACTGCATTGTTAAATATATTTATTATCTAGTAACGGAAACGTCGTGCATTTATGTTTTATATGTTTTGGTTAATAATTATATTGAACAATGCATAATATGGTTCTTATATAAGCTTTCTATTAAATTAAATTTGACCTGATTAGCTATTTAGAAAACGTCACAAAAGTGAATTTTTAGACTGCGATTTGTAATACTTTCACTTACTACATACGATATATGCAAGGGAACATAGTAATTAATTCCGGTGGGCTTGATAAATAACTAAAAGTATACTTTGTCTCATATAAAAAGTCTTCCCTTCCCTGCATTCGCAGTATCTCATTTTTTTATTCTTTACCAAACTTGTTCCTCTAATTTACCATTTACCACCAACCCTTTTTGTTTTTTAAAAAATTACATTTTTTTAATTGTTTTAAAATGATCTATAATGTTTAAACATTTTCCTTTTTCACCCCTTTGGGTTAGATCATTACGACGTCTACTTCCCAGGGGTGTAACGTGGATCCGAAAAAAAATTCGAGAATTTTTCCCTGTCAAATCGCCCGTCCAATTAAAATCGTCTTAGGATAAATGGGTTTGCCGCTTATTGGCTGTTTGCTTTGCATAACGTCCCATAAGTTCTAAATCATTGGCTTGAGTTTTTTTATGCCTCCCATACGACCCAGACGTGATGTCTGTTTGTCTTCCGTTTTTACTTTACGAGGTCGAGAAAACTCTGGACATTCCGACAGACAATGACTAAACTCATCAATTGCCGCAAGCAATTTCATGTTTGCATAAAATCAAATAAAACAAAAAACATCTAACATTTTATACGTCCTTTACTTACTTTAGGACTATTTTTATGCTGATTATTTATAATAAAAGTACAAAATTAAAGATAAAAAGATTGATTTATAATAAAATTAAATAATATCAGAAGGATGAATAATCACTCTAGATTTTTTTGTCATTGCTTGTAATCAATTTGAGAGAGCTCGAAATACATTGTTAAAAAATTGTATATTTACTATATGTTTACAATACAAATAAAGAAAAAATTTAGGTACAAGATTGCGAATAGAAAAAAATATAGTATATTAGTGAAATCACATTAATTCATTGCAAAATTACAAAAATAAATTATAACTTTACTTTTTTCTTGTACTAATTAAATACCTATTAGTAAAAAATATGTTGTAAGATTACAATACTAGTGTGTAATATTACTAAAAAGTTTTGAGACCGGGCTCCCATTTTTTACAGTAAAATTATAACCTATAAGAAATTTTTAACAGTAGGCATACTTAAACTTCGTTGGATCTACTATAATGTAGATTTTTAAAATCTGGTGTGATAAATTAGGAAATTATCGTTGTGCTCTCTAAATAATTTTTATAAAAAAAAAAAAAAAATAAAACCGACTTCAAAAAAATTAAATGCAACAAATAAAATAATAAGATCACAAAAATCTAATAAAATGCACTAAAAGGTATAAAATAATTATCTAATTTAGTTACAACTAAACGACGAAATATTAACAAGAAATCACTTTTTGAAGTCGGTGCCAAAAATATACATTTTATGAATCAAACTCGACGGATCTTACTTAGTACGTTTGGCGGGTACCTCGCTTATATAGTTTGTTTAGCACCGATTTCAAAAACTGATTTCATGTTAATATTCTCGTCGTTTAGTTGTAACTAAATTAGATAACTATTTTATATCTTTTAGTGCATTTTATTTGATTTTTGAGTTCTTATTATTATTTTATTTGTTTCATTTAATTTTTTTGAAGTCGATTTTATTTTTTTTTATAAAAATTATTTCTATTTTTCTCTTTTTAGTGATCTATTAAGTAGCGTGCCATAATACCAGCAAAAAGTTAATGCTCAAGTATATAGAACAGTCAATAAGGATTCATAGTTCATAAGGCCAACACTTTTTGCTGTTTTTGTACCAAATCTAGCCAATCCCGTGCTCGTTTGAGAAATTTGGCAACATTGAAAGAGATTGAATATTTTTATACATGACATTAAAATGACAGATAAAATGAATGATAAAATACATTTTAAAGGTCGATTTATTAATCAAAAAGTTCTAAATAAACGATTAAAAGCTGTTGCGGTAATGAATGAGGGAAAAAACGAAAAAAAATGTGTACTAAGAGTGCTAATGTAGGTACCCGAATAATTGAAGTGGGCGAGTTGGCGAATAACCTAACCTGTTGTCACTGTCAGAAAGATATTTTATTAAAAAATATTGTTGATGAAAGGCGATTAGGTTTGAATTCTATTTTTTCAATAAAATGTCAAGATTGCTATACATTAACTCATGTCAGTACTGGAAAGAAACATACATTTTGGGTGGTTAGTTTTTGTATTTTTAAACTTCTAGGGGGTCCGCTGATTATGTGTACAAAATTTGGTTGAGTTTGCTAAAATGGCCTAGATTTCGCCCCCCCCCCCCACCATTAATTTTGGCCCCAGAAAAAAAATATTTTCATTATTATAGGTTTATTTTATTGTATATTTCATTTTTCTTGTTTTTTTTTTTAGTTTGAAAAGATTATAATTTTAAATTTTAACCCCCCCCCCCTTAATTTTGGGTCGATATGCACCAAAATCTAACCAGCTCTTAATGTCAATGGACCAAAACTACGTGTGAAATTTGGTTTCGATATTCACACTAGTTTTTGAGCTAGCTCGTCCACAAAAATTTGGTAACGCACAGACTAACTAACAGACTAGCAGACATTTTGAGAAAACAATTATTATTTCGAAAAAAAGAAGAAAAAACGCTTATTTCATTCACGATCACAATACTTGACCATACACCCTGTATGGTAAAGTAAAAAATGATTAGCCATACCCTTATCCAGAAAAAAATTAAACTTATATACTTTAAAGAGTGAACTAATAATAATAAAAATAATAATATTTTCAAAAATTTCTATAAATATCGTTTTGTTATTTTTTAACAAATGTAATCAACGCCTACGTTACATCTTATGAAAATTATAATTTTGAAAAAATCTAGCGCACGCTTTCTACTTTTTACTCCCTCTTTCGCTGGTTTAATAAATGCGCTGTTGCCAAAATGTTTTTAGTGAGAATTTTTTTATATACATTTTTCATTATTTATTCCTTATTATCTCAGAAACTGTGTTGTAACTATGAATCAAACTTGTCTTAAAATATGTATTGGTTATTGTTTAATGTTGGTTTAGTTTTTTATAAAAATTGTACGAAGGGTTTCTTAATTATAATTAAATATGTATGTAAACTTTCCGATATCCCGTATAGTGCAATGCTAAAGAGCCCGAAAATATCGATTTTTGAAATTAAATATCTCCGGAAGTGTATTGTTCATCAATTTCGTTTTGCCACCAATCGATGCACAAGTATTTCAATAATAATATATCTAAATTTCAGAAAAATCCTACGAAAACGCATTTGGCGGAACAACTACCTTAATAGTGGCTAAATATAATAACTTGCATGCATCTCGTAAGAGAAAGCATAGGGCGAATGAATCAGAAAATAATAATAAAATTCAATTCATAAATATAGAAATTCTCTCGAAACGCTTTGCGGGTTTTAAATGAATGTTTTAAGATTTTTTTATAATTTCGATTATTTCCTCATATGAAATGGAGAATTACGTTATTTCGTCATTGATCATATCATCAGAACTTGACCAAATTAATATGGGACCACCCCTAAAGTACTCCCTTTCCAATAAAAAAGAATCATCGAAATCGGTCCACCTGTTCATAAAGTTCTCGTTGAACATACATAAAATAAATAAATAGTTAGGTATCTTGACTATTTTGGAGATAAAAACGCAGAAAGAATCATTAAAATCGGTTCATAAACAAAGTAGTTATGCCTGAACAAACATAACAAAAAAGGTCCAATACCAATGAAAAAAAACGGGACCAATCGGAAACTATACTGAACCAAATGCAAAAAAAATCATCAAAATCGGTTCACAATTGGCGAAGATATAAGGTAACATAGACACAAACAAAAACAAAAAAATATTCAGTCGAAATGAGAACCTCCTCATTTTTTTGAAGTCGGTTAAAAATAAAAAATATATTTCGCCATCTTGAATTATCTATTTTATTCTTATTAAAAGTACGACTTAACAATTAATGATAAAAAATTCGAAACCTCAACTAAATTATTGTCTAACTTCTGCCTCTACTTGGCTTCTTTAACATCTCATTTGACTCCTGGAGTAATGAGATATAATATCTATGTTTGATGTCATTTTGGGCTCTGACCTCGCTTGGAATGTCCAAATCACCTCACCAGCAAAACCTGCTGCATGTAAGGCCCAAGTTCGCCCCTGACTCGGATATGAATCGCTTCTTTGTTGATGCTGGGCTTCCAAGTATTCTCACCACCTCTAGGACTTTTTGATAATGGACCTTTCTTCGTCTCAGCCTTCTGGGTACATTCAAGGTTCACATCACATGAACTCGGATCTCCGACTTATAAAATATCTAGTAGAAACAATGTTTCAAACTATATAGTAACTACAGGGTGGGCCATTTAATTTTTGGAATTTGAATCGGCTATAAAAAAAAACTAATGAATATTTTTTCAAAATTATGAGTTTATTAGAAAGATTGGACATTTTCATTTATGAATGAAACACAAAATCATTATTCGATTTCCAAAAACAGTGCGCAAAAGATCGATTGTTACGTTGGCTGTGTGGCAAGTGGCCCCGTCCTGTTGAAACCAAATGTCACCCATGTCATCCTTTTCAATTTTTGGAAACAAAAATGTTGTTTTTCATTCTTAAATGAAAATGTCCAAACTCATAATTTTGAAAAAATATTCATTAGTTTTTTTATAGCCGATTCAAATTCCAAACGTTAGTTGGCCCAACTTAATGAGTAGGCCATCTAACGTTTGGAATTTGAATAGGCTATAAAAAAAAACTAATGGATATTTTTTCAAAATTATAAGTTTATTAGAAAGATTGGACATTTTCATTTAAGAATGAAACACAACATCATTCAAATGACTTGATTGATCGGATATGGTACTGTCAATCCAGTCATGGTAGTCATTTGAATGATGTTGTGTTTCATTCTTAAATGAAAATGTCCAATCTTTCTAATATACTCATAATTTTGAAAAATATCCATTAGTTTTTTTATAGCCGATTTAAATTCCAAACGTTAGATGGCCCATCCTATATATAGACTCTATATCAGTGTTTCCCAACCTTTTTTGTGTCATGCCCCAACTAAGTCTTTCTAAAATTCTTATACCCCCTAGGTAAATTTTTTTATAAAAGACCTACATTTTTTTGTTATTTGTATTAACATATAAACGAACAAACAATCGGATGATGTGCTCATAGCTTGAAAACGATAGGAGAATAATGCGATCGAAACGTCCAGTATAGTTTTCGATTGTAGGTATTATTTGTTCGTGCTCACTAATAATTATATTAATTATGTGTGATTTAAACAAAACTCCAACTGCTTAATAAAGTTATTCACAAAAATACAAGTTTTAGTAGCTACATATCAATGTTTTTACAATATTCAAATTTAAAAGGTGAAAAATGAAAAATAAAATTTAAGGAAAGACTCGTTACCCTGTGAATTACTAATTTTAAATGATAAATAATTAAATTTAGACAAACAAGTCGATTTAATATTTTAGTACCTAGAGTCAAAAAACCGTTCCTAATTATTTGAAATAAGAGCATGCTTTTTTAAATATATTTAAGTTCAATTGGTTGATTAATTAATAATAAATTAACGAGAAAAATAATATAAAAAGTCGAGTGGTCAAATTTTCGCCATCTAACTCACAGAAGAAAAAAAACGTTTCTTGACACCATCTATATTTAATTACTCTTTTTTTGATATTTTATTAAAATAAAATAATAAAATCGCTTAAAAAGTGCATTTGAGAATTTTCCATTGATTATAATTCGGAGAAATTTGGCCCGGTCGCTAATCTAATCGAGTAACGGGATTCTTTCTATCGGACATTTTCGCTTTAGTTGTGGTCGAAAATTCATCGGCGCAACAGCAGAGGCTACCTACACCCACCCAAAGGTAAACAACCCTTCATATCTACCCCTATATTTTATATTTATTTTATTTCTATATATAATAACCCACAAACCATCCATTGACTATAGAGAAAGAATTCAAAATAAATTGGAGAAAAAAATGAAACTTTTTCAAGACTCGGTACGCTGTTTGCAGTTTAAGTGAATTAATTATTTTAAATTACAAATATCTGAATCATATTTTTAATTAGATTTAATATTTCCTTACGTAGAATATAAATTCAAAATCTACACTTGCCAGTTAGAGTCAAGCAAATAAATGTTAGTTTTGTTTACATTTTTGTCTGAATTGTAGTGAAATCAGGTAATTTAAGAACTCAAGCTCGATTTCCAAGGAGCTGAAAATAAGCTTGTATACTTACAAACCTTATATATAAAAATAATACATTCCATCTCCAGATGACAACCCCTTGTGATTTTCTTAGAAATTTAAAGTCTACTTCTATTAGCAATTTGAACTCTTATAGAAATAAATTTCAAAAAATAATTAAATAGTTCTTGATATGTAGAATTAATTATCAGACTATTAAATAAAATTATTTAAAATTTCACTTGAATTAAAAACAAATTAAAACAAATGTTTAAAAAAGTATATTTATTTTCAAAAAATATATCAAGTTTAATTATTTCTAAACATTTCAAATTCTTTAATTAATTGAATGTTCTCTCTATATATAATAACGAGAATCCATTTAGCCCAAGCGCAATCGTCAAAAGGCCGTTACTAGAATAATAGAAATTAAGAAATTAACTTCTACTAGTCTAAAACAGGTCTGGACTTGTATTTAGAAATCCTTAGAATCCTTAGCTGGGGTGGGGGGGGGGATCATTCTATCCGTGCAATTTTTAGTCATTTTTCTCGATTAAATACTTTTATTTAAAATTTATTTCATTTGATCTAATACTAGAGGAACAACCATTCTACGTTGCATTTTAAAGTTTAGGGTAGGAAATACTCGAGAATTCACCTGTGGTCCGGAGCAAGAATTGGCCTCAGCATTCCTTGTTTGACAAAAAGACGACTAAAAGGGGTTGATTGTGGAAGAGATCTTAAGAAAATGTTGCAAATAGGAGGACATCGCGAAAATGACCCTGTCTACGAAAAACTAACCTGTTGTAATAGTAAGCTGGTCACTTTAATGGAAAAGTTTGAAATCCACTGGTTTTTAGCTTTCTAGCCCAAATCCTAAATTTATATAAGGGCAATTTTATCAAAGATCTTAGTAGATTATTATGTATATATTATGTATATCAGAAGGTTTCGCCCCTCCAGGAGTCGAACCTGAGCGCTAACTTGCTATCCGGGCAGTTAGCCTAAGCTCTAAAGACGAATTTCCTCTGACATACAGCATATAGACTAAATGCCCAGATAGCAAGTAAAATTTCGCTCCAATCATAAAATAATTGATAAGCAAAATCCATCTGACATACAATATAATATATACATAATAATCTACTAAGATCTTTGATAAAATTGTCCTTATATAAATTCTCATATAATTAATATTTTTTGTTCAAAGTTAATTTGCATTTGTTGGAGGTATATATTTAAATATTGAATTTATTTTGTTTGTAACCTCTCCCCGTCTCATTCTCATCAATAACTGTTGGTGTTTTGGTGACGAATTGGCTGAACATTTTCTTCACTCAATCAATTTCGTTCAATGGGGAAAAACGGGCCATGAGGGGGACGAGAAGCGGAAAAGCTCACCAACTGCTGCATATTTTTATTTATTGCTTCATATCCATTTGAACATTCATTAGAGTCAATGTTCAGGCTTTTTTCTGTCAAATCTGAATTCATTGCTTATATAGGCTTTCCAGGTTATATTTAATTCAAGAGCAAAAATAAAAAAAATAAAAACTTCCCTAACAATAGATTGGGATTTTTATTTTAAGCTTGCCTTGTATGTATGTATGTATTCATGAACATCAAGCAAAACAACGAGGAAACCCTCGGGGACCCGTTGAGGGTTGGTAAAATTGTTAGTAAAATTCAACGTCATAAAATTCCTAGTTCTCTCTTCTACCTGGGTCGAAATCAATTAATCCCCATAGAGGTAAAATCTAATGAAAATCGTAATGAATGGATGTCTGGATTACCGTTTACTGGAAATCAATACTATTTAAATAGCTTTCATTGCATTAAAATATTTCTTGAATGAATAAATAGATAGGTTGCTGAATAAATAAATAATTTTTTAATTCTTTTCCTCAATGTTTCCATAATCAAAAGAACTCCTCTTCCCAATTACTATTTAAAAAGTTATTGTTTTCTGTTTTTGCAATTTTGACCAAATGTGAAATGAGGTCAAAAATGAGATAAAAAATGCTAATCATGTAATTTTGAATTTTATCTTTTTTTAGATCTTTCAAAAATTATATAAGGTGTAATTTTTTATAAGAGAAACTTAAGATGGGCTTAATTAAGGCAGAAATGGACTACAATTGTTGTAATTGTAAATAGTTCTTTTGAATATGTGAAGAATGAGTCAAAGAATAAAATAATTATATATGGATGTTTTAAACAGTTAATATTTTGAGTTACATAAATAATTACAATCCAAGAATGTGATTATAATGAGTTCTAAAAGACATTATTCTTAATTCGTAGTTATTAGCAATAGTACAATTCTTTGTCGTTGTAATTATTTTTAAACTCAATGAGATTTAAATTGTTAAAGTAATTAAAAATAAAGTGAAACGGATCTTTGATTAAACTTTATCCAAAGTCATTTGAAATATTAATCAGAACACTGGCTATTTGGAGTCCACGTTGACTTAAATTCAAAAATATCGATTCTCATCTAATACTTGAAGAATAACCATTCTACATTGGATTTTTGACGCTTCGAATATTATTTGTAACATAAAACTAAAGATTTGACCATCATTTTTTTAAAAAAGTTAGAATGTGGGGGTGGGGGTTAAAAGGGGCGAGGGGGGGGGGCAATGTAACTTATGTGCTAGGGAAATTGGGCTTTATTTTCTTACTTTAATGTTAAATTAATTATTATTGATTATTATGAAATATTTATCTGCTTCGCTATTTTTTTGTTTATGGGGTGGGTGTGTCCCTCAGTGTCTGATCCAAGTGCCGCGTCCCTAAAATGGAGAATGAAATGTTTATATGGTGATGAAGGATGTAAGGAAATGGGCTTCCTGGTACTAATTCTATAAATAATTATAACACTGACCAACAATTAATGAAAGATAATGAGATGTTATTTATTCTGGAAGTACTACAATGAGCTCGACGAGGTATAGAGGTGTCTTCCTTGCTGTCCAGCTGCCGTGGAGAGATTGTGTGTGTGTGTATGTGTGTGTGTGGATGTACTCTCTCGAAGGTATGCTTAGCAATATATATGGTATGTGTGTATGTAAGCGAATACTTGAAGAGAAGAAGTGTATGTGTGTACTCGCTGTATGTATTCTCTCTGCGGAGACTTGAATAGCAGAAGTATATGAAGTGTATGTGTGTATGTAGGCGCAGACTTGAATAGAAGAGGTGTATATGTACTGCCTGTATTCTCTCGACCGAGACTTGAAATAGAATGAAGTGTCTATGTAGGTGACTTCAATAGACGAAGTGTATATATGTACTTGAATAGAGAAAGTGATAAGTGTGTACTCTCTGTGCTCAACTCCAATAGCAGAAGTGTATGGCTGTACTGCTTGTGCTCAACTCTCACTCTCGTCTGAAGTCAATGCTCTCTCATTATTCGTAATTATCATTGCTGGTCAATTGTCTACCTTTCCTGGAACTCATCAGCTTTCTCTGCTCTATTAACCAATAACTCATAATTAATACATACACTTAATTCTGAATAAAAATAAGATATTTAATTGTTTGATTTTAAATAATGGCTTGTTTAACCGCAAGACCATTGCAATGTTTTTCAAAAAATCACCTCAAGTTAAAACTAATCAGTGTTTATTAAAAGAGAAAGAATTTAATTTTTAGGACAAATTCTAAGATTTTAGTAGAAATATTATTAAATTCCGATATCAGAGGGGATCCATCCCCTCAAGAGTCGAACCTGAGAACTAACATGCTTTCCGGGTAATCAGCTACACCCTCGAGACAAAAGGGTTCGACTCCTGAGGGCTGAATTCGTAATTTAATAATATTTCTACTACAATCTTAGAATTTATCCTAAAAATTAAATTCTTTCTCTTTTATTATTTGTAACCATTGCGGAATACATGGAGGAATCAACTTATAATCAAAAATAATGATCGATTCTTATATAATACTAGAGGAGTAACTTATTGCATTCCATTTTTGATGTTTTGATTATTAATGGTAACCTCTACTGAAAATATAAAGGGTCGACTTCAAAATTTCAGGAGGATCTTTATTAAATTTTCAAATTATTATCACTTATTTCAAATATTTCTATAAGAAACATTTTTTGTTTTGAAAAGTATATTGGTTCTCGAAATGAAATAAAATTGTTGCATAATTTCAAGAGGCAATTAAATGAATGTTTTTTCTGAAAAGGGTGCCGATAGAAGGTTTGAGGTCGCTGCTTGGAATATCTTCCAGTTCAAGCATGTCAAAAACAAGTCCATACGAGTTTTAGTCGAATAAAAATTGTTCTCGCTATTAAAGTAGTAATAATACAAAAAAAGAATAAATAAGATGATTCGGGAATCTTTGGACTAATTCATTTCTAAGAACTCTCAATATATAAGATCGGAAATAACTAAGAGTTTTAAAGACGAGTTATAGCTTGCATATAGCAATAGAATTAAGAGAAATTTAAGATTTTGTGGAAGATGGTCCATTTCCATCTCAGGGTCTGTGGAATTTAAGTCACAGAATTTAATTTCTGACTCCTACCCTCACTCAGAGAAAGCAGAATCCGTTTGATACGAAGGTTCCAAAATATACTTTTAAAAAATCTAATGTTTAATTTGGAAAATAACGAAAATGATGCCGTATTCGATGAAATTTGCATAAAAAGAGAAGATTAATATAAAATTTCAAAAAAACGAATGGTACTTTTTGGACAGCATCCTTGGTTGAAAAGTCACCAACCGCCACTTGAAAGTACTCCATATCATTTTATTAATAAATAGATATATCTATTTTTTTAATAGGAAATTATCTATAATTAAAAAAATTCTAGGATACATTTTATAAATCTGTTTTGAATAATGTAAACACAAGTTTTCTTTTAAAATTCATAGATATACAATAAAATCATTGAAACTCAATTTATTTTATATCTTTCATATATCCTTGATTGATGTTTGATTCATAATTAAGGATTTTACTGTGATAAAAAAATGCTAGATTTTGATTATGTCTATAACTTTGAAGAAAACACAAAATTGGAATATGACTTGATCGAAATCAATAGATTAGAGTAGAGTAGAAAGGACATTGCTGAGTAATTCACTTCAGACCAATGCGGACAGGGAAATTGCACTTCCCTCAAGATTATGCGAGGGATTTGAAGTCGCGTATTTTAGCTCCCGGCCTGTGATTGGACTCGAGGTTTCCCTCTATGGCCGCATCGCAGACCCTAACCCTAACCCTAGCCCGGGCTCATCTCAATATGCGTCCAATCGCGCCCGCTACCACAGCATCCACCCCCAAGGACCAATTTCAATTTTATTTGGTCGCGTTGAATTTCTACAATCCTCCACTCCTCACCCCTCCAGGTCAGAAAGCCGCCACCTCCGTGTTCACTTTTCCATTTCGCCAAAACGACTTACAGAAATATGAAAAGTGCGACATTTTTATATTTCTACTTGGTTTAGTAGATTTTATATAGTATATCTATCTTTTTAGCGAAATAAAATGAAATATTCACGCTGTTGGTATTTGAGGTCAGAATTGTTATTTAAAATGATAAAAAAACTGTAAAGTTAGTACAGATAATATAAATATATAATTTTGGTATTGCAAATAATTTCTAAAAAATATTGATTGCTTTGCGAAGCTATTGCTAATAACCATAAAAATACATTCTGTTTAAATTTTGAGCACTCATTGAATTAAAATCTTTAATATCTGACAATTGTGTATTTTGAATCATTCAAGCCTTGGTATTCAAACTAGAGTGATTTGAAGGTGCTATGTGAGATATTAAAACTACACACACACCAGCACACAGCCAAAAAAATTTATCAGTCTCTCTTACTGCCAACTTTGGTTATCATTTCGGACCTGTTTTAAGGCCGTTCGGATTGCATTTACTTTTCGCTTCCGGTTCCTGATTTCAGTAAAATAGGATGACGAGTAGTGTACATTCATAATGACCAAATAGTTTAACTTATATAGAATAAACAATAGTTAATACGAATAAGAAAAATATTTAGTATTTTTGATTGAATTTTTGAGTAAATTCAATATCCGGCCGCTTGGAGAACTTCAACCGAGGGGAGAACCGCGACGTAATATGCTGTACACCTACTTCCACTTGTACTTCCAAATATTTCCAAGTACTTCCAAATATTTCCAAGTAATTCAAATATTTCAATAATTCCAAATTTTTTACAAGTACTTCCAAATATTTCAGCACTTAAATATTTCAGCACTTCCAAATATTTCCAAGTACTTTCAAATATTTCCAATTCTTCGAAATATGTTCCAAGTACTTCCAAATATTTCCAAGTACTTCCAAATATTTCCAAGCACTTCCAAATATTTCCAAGTACTTCCAAAATACTTCCAAAGAGGTGTACACCTACTTCCAATCGCGGATCACCCCTCGACTTCAACCATTGGTCAGCGTAAAGAGTAATAATTTTTCATTTCATTTTATCAGCCAATAGTCAAATCTTTTTATCTTTTATAATCACGAGTGAAAAATATTGAAATTGTAGCTCTTATCCGAAATCGAAATTGAATTTGAATGATTTTTTTCATTTAGAGCTTTTTAACTAATTCAATTTTTTTGGGACGTATAAGAAAAATATTGAATTATAAACTATATATAAATAAGTGTACTAATTAAAATCCTCAAAATGTAGTCTGAATTTGAACTTGATTTATGACGTTGGTGCGCCTGTATTTAGGCAACAAATTGAGCGCAGATGAATGAAAGCTGCGTAAGAGCTAGGCGAGTCCAGTCGGTGATGGAATGCTCAGAAGTTTATGGCATGTAAAGCATCAAGTACCATATATAAAAGGATAATTTTTAAATAAGCTTTTAATAAGTAGAGAATAGAAAAGGTAGAGTTTACCAAATAAATATTCGAGTTTTCTGCGATTTGCTGCCTCAGTTCCATTTTATTAATGTGATTTTTGCTTTTAACTTTATCCAATGCGAAGCGTGAATTCAAAGGGTCCTCAGGTAAAGACTACGGAACCCATGGTCTCAAACTAAGTCAAAAATTGTAGTATTCAATCAGTTTGAATTTTAGCAGGTGACGGTTTTGCCAAAAATTTAATGGGGTCTCGTCCAGAGGCCATAAAATGCGATTTTTTCATTTAGTCTGTGCGGATGAATCTACGTTACGTAAATACGTACGAATCAGTGGCGTGCGGTCCATGGATGCCATGGATGCGGCGCATCCCTAAAATTTCAAACATTTACAGTACTTTCATAAATATGTATAAATAAGGTCAACTTCCAACTTTCAGGAGGATCTTTAAAATTTCAAATTATATCCGTTATTTAAAATATTTCTATAAAAACATTTTTTGTTTTGAAAAGTATATATGTATATTGGTTCTCGAAATGAAATAATTACTTGTATAGTTTCAAGTGGGGTATAAAATGAATGTTTTTTTTTGAAAAGGGTACCGATAGAAGGTTTGAAGTAGCTGCCTGGTAGATGTCAAAGACAAGTCCAGACGAGTCTTAGTCGAATAAAAATTGTTCTCGCTGAGGAACTATTAAAATAGAAATAATACAAAAAAGGAGTAAATAAAGATGATTCGGGAATCTTTGGACTAATCCATTTCTAAGAACTCTCAATATATAAGTTTGGAAATAACTAATAGTGCCATAGACAGGTCATAGCTTGCTTATAGCAATAGAATTAGGAGAATTTTAAGATTTTCTTATAGAAGAGGCTGATTCATTGTGGAAGATGGTCGATTTCCAACCATCTCTAGACTGTGGAGCTTCAAGTTACAAGATTTAATTTTTGACTCCGTACCCTCACTCACACAAAGCAGTATCCATTTGGGACTAAGGAAAAATATATTTTTAAAAAATCTAATGTTAACTTTGAAATATAACAAAAATTATGGCATATTCGATGAAATTCACAAAAATAAAAAGCGATGATTAAAATAAAATTTCCAAAAATGAAGGGTACTTTTTTGACAGCTTCCACTAGTCACCGTCCGCCACTGATATATATATATATATATATATATATATATATATATATATATATGTGTGTGTGTGTGTATTTGCATCAAGCATGAGGACAACCTCTTTGTTTCTCTTTATGGTATACTTTTTTCAAATTATTTACCAATATAAATATATAATAAGCCAGATTAATTTGCAGCAACGCTGACTGTAATGCTGCCGACAGAGAGCGCTGATGTCGTCGTTATATTTGCGGTATATTTGAGGCAAATTTGAATTATAATTGTAATTTGGACTCGAATTTTGAAATGTAAGACTCCAATTGATTTCAAATTAAGAACATATTAAATACTAGTATATTGATAATTATTCCTCCTCCCCCACCCCTCTACCACTCAAAAACTAAATATTCAATTCGCTTTTCTTTGCGCACAGAAGAAGAAATTAATCATATCTTATTTGATTTATATTTTATATATTATATGTTTATTTTTTAATAATTGCCACTTTTTTATAATTTTTTAAAAATCTAAATTTTGTTATTCTATATTTTTTGATTTTTACAAAATTGAACGACTTAAGACACGCATGCCCTATATCGAGTTTTTCATGGCACATACTGGAGCTGGAGCAGCCTGTCATACAAACACCTGATCTCTTTTAAATATTTGCCAGTGGCAACCAGCTCTGCGGGCCGATCTTCATAGGGCGTGCCGAAGGCACGCATGAAAAGCTCGTATACTAATAACACAATTAAGAAAACACTTTCATGATTTATATATTATATCTACTTTTTAATTATTTTTTTAAAAATTAAAATTTTATTTTGCGTTCATTTAATTATATAAATCTTTTCAAATATTTAAAACATTTAAATTCTTTCTCTAGAGTCTATGCATTTGTGTCTTTTGAATGGCGATGATAAAGATGAGCCTTTTTTTTAAATCTTATCTAATGAAAAGAAATAATTGTACCTTTAATCCAACTTATCATCCTGATTTCTTGTGAAAATGTCTCTTGGTTATCATTTCGAATAAAATAAATTATTTTCTCTAATTTCAAATGAAAATATTTATTTTTCTCTTAATTTATGTTGAAAAATAAATTTATATATAATTATATGTTTTTTCTTAGGAAATTAACCACACGCGGTTTATCTATATCTACGAGCCGGCTCATCAATGTAAGTACCCATATCATTTGATTAATAAATATAAAATATTTTTTTAATAAGAAATTATATGTTTCTTTGAATATTTATTTAAACTTCTTGAATTTCACTAAATGATTTCTTAATTCTAAAATAAAAGCAATCATCTTTCGCTAATTTCTATAATCTATGTAAAATTTATATCAACATACTATAGCTGAAAATAATTTTTTAAATTTAATAATTATATCATTATATGATAAAAAATAATTTATTTATTAATTTATTTTGCAAATGAAAATATTAGTATCCGATTTCCTATACCAAAAATTAAATAAAAAAATAAAAATAAAAATATCTCGTGTTGAGAATTCAATTGAAAGGCTTTATTTATGATATAAAAGAGAAAAACACACCCATTAGTTATTATAGTCACTTATTTCATCTGATTTATCGACCTTTCACCAAATTGATTTTTTTATATAATGATACTGATACAAGAAGAAGTTGCACCAAAAAGGTATAACCTATGTAGTCACGCGCTGCCACTTGTATTTTGGAAATAAGAAGAGATTTAGAGATTGGGTCGGAGTTGAAGGTCCATTCGTGGATGGGTGACTTGAAAGATTGATGATTTGGTCTTTCTTAGTTAAAAATGAGTAGATGTATATACTTTTAAGTACCTATATATAACATATCTTTTTTAAAGCTTTGTGCAAATTGAAGAATTGTCATCAAATGAAAAAATATAAAGAATTTTTTAAAAAACAAAAACAAGGGCTTTTCTTTTTTGATGTTCATTAGTAGATGAAATATTATTTTAAATAAATAAATTAGCTTAGTAGTTAAGACTTTAACTAAAAGTGTTAGTAAATTTTTTAACGTCTTTGGAAATCTATATTGGTGAAATAAAAATTATAGTTTTTTCTTTTCTCGCAAACCACTAATTCTTAGCTAACCTACTTTTTAAACGAAAGTAGAAAATTCTACTTGTTTTCTTCTTCAAGTGCCATACTCGATTCCGAGGGTCGCTGATTACTGATTACTATGGAGTGTATCCTCGAAATTGACATTTTCCTTGCGAAATTTTTTGCAGGCGTGGTTTCCCATTGCCTTCCCTTAGTATGAAAATAAAATATTTATAAATATAAGATCCGGAAAAACCTAGTGATTAAACGCTTCATATATATATAAATAAGAATATTGAAGTAATTTTTGAAGACGGACTGAAAAATATAGCGGATATTGACGAGGCAGTCCAAAATTAGAAAAAAAAAGATAATTTAAACTATATTTTTATTCATAAACCTACGTTTCGGAGGCTTATTCCATCCTTCTTCAGGGTTTTGAAAGGTCAGTGAAGGAAATCCAATGTGACATTCCTCTCTTCTTTTTTTTTGAACTTTGGACTTCCTCATCAATATCCACTCAATTCTTCTCCAAAAATTATTTCAATTTATTTTGACTACACTAAATTGTACTGAAAATGAAATACGATATAATATTGTTACTTCCACTGAGAGAGGGGACAGAGGGGAATGTCACATTGTATTTCCCTCACTGACCTTTCAAAGCCCTGAAGAAGGAGGCAATAAGCCTCCGAAACGTCGGTTTATGAATAAAATAATAGTTTAAATTATCTTATTTTTTTGAATTTTGGACTGCTTCATCAAGATCCACTCAATAAAAGAATTTCCTGAAAATGTTTTATTGAATTGAACGAAAATTTATTTTTTGGGTAGTTTTTATTTTTTTTTTGGGGAAAAATAATAGGAAAAAAATCATGGTTGAAAATGTTTTTTCTTCACGTTTCTAACATTTGTCAACACAGCAAAAAATAAAAATAAATTGAAAATTTTTGAGTTAATTCAATACTAGGCTCACCTGGCAGGAGACTTCGCCTGCCTCCCTGGCGTACCGAGTAATTCCATTAATATTCTTGAATTATTCTCGACAATTTTATTTTTTTCGAATCCAAATTAAATTTTTAATCTTAATTTTTTTTTTTGAAAAATGTTCAGAAATTAACAATGAAGATTATTTAATGAAATATAGCGGTGAAACGATAATACTATATGATTTGATTACTAAAAATTAATTACAACAAAAAAGAATGAAATAATTAGTATAGAATGCGAGAATCATTTTTACCATTTTTTGGGTTTTCCGTTTGCGATCAAATCAACTGTCCTGGCTTCCATTGGTTGAAATTATTCAATTAGCTTTTTATACAAATTATTTCGACTCGTGGGATTCTGGATACATTCAAACACGTGTATTATAAATAACGTTTTAAATACCAGGGGTTTTTAATTATTTCTGAAATTACTCGCATGCCGGTATATAGGACTATATATTTTTTAATTGGACTCAATTTAAGTTCCCACGAGATGGCTCATGATTAATGTATCGCATTTCATATTGTCATTTATTTGCTACTCGATGAGTATAGCCAATGAATAATTGACGATATCATTCGATAAATATCCTTTTTCCAATCAATTGTACTTTTTTACCCCCATTTCATTTTTCACCTATTTATTTTACATTTTATTTATCTCTTTTTGAAAATCATTTTGATAAGTTGTTAATGTTGACACTTCAATGTTTGGATGACAAATGTATTAAATTAAAAATTGATTATTTATTTATTTTTTAAATACGACAAGTTTTCTTTTACTTTTACTTACATAATTATAACAAGAGCGAGGATTCGTTTGTATTTCTAAAGTTATTTTGCTTAGTGATAGTTTAAATTAAAGAAATTTTGGTAATACATCATAACCCAGTTGTAGGAGGAAATTTTTATAGCGCATAAATAAGCGAAATTTGGTTATTTTGAAAATTGCTTTTCGCTTCCTTGTTACCCAGCAAAATTAAAATAATATTTTTTCAAGTAAATTTATCATTAATTAAAATAAAAAATTAAAATTGAAAGTAATGGAAGGCAGCCCAGAGGTAGTGAGGAAAGAAAAAATTAACACATATAAAATAAGGTGTAATTTATTGGAATCCTTCCTCCTTTCCTTTCAAACCGACGTTTCGGAGGATTTTTCCCTCCTTCTTCAGGGTTTCAAAGGGTCAATGAATGAAACAAATAAAATGTTTCCTTCTTCTCTCCACAGTAGTGTTCAAAAACTTTCTTCATTTGTAACAAAAGGCATAGAAAGACAAAAAAATTTTTTTCCTTCTTTTCTTAATTAGATGGAAAGAAGGAAAAAAAATTAATAATAAAATAAAAATAAAATTTCTACCAGTCCGCCTCTCTCCAGAGAAAATTTCGTTGCAAAAAAAAATAAAAAATTAATTTTATTGTCAAATGGCATATTAAAGAATATTTTCAATTACATATCAAAAGCTCAAAGCAGGAATGTTTTTTTTCAAAATTTTATCAACCGATTCGCAGTGAAATTACATTCTGCTCAAAAAGTACCCGGAATTTATAAATAGAACAGCAATAGCTCAATTATTCATCAATATTTATTTTATTCTCATCAAAGTAATCACCATTAGATGCTTTTAACCACCGGTCAGCAACCTTTTACATAGTGCGGACCACTAAATTTGCAATTTAAGATTTCGCGGACCACTAACATAATTTTTAATGGTACGAATTATTTAGGAACATTGAGTATGATATAGATATATTTATTTATCTATCCAGAAAATACGCAACATACAATATGTCGTGTCCTATAGAGTTGACAAGTCAACTGTACATAGGAGCGGATTAAAATTATTAATTAATATTTATTTATATATTAATAATTTTATTTAGATACATTTAATCTAATACAAAAAGAATAATAAATAATAGTAATAGGTAAACCTATATTAAAAATCAGTGCGACATTTGCTGCTTAATATCTGAATTTCTTTATTAAAATTATGCCACTGACCACAGGTTGCCAACCACTTCTTTGAACGATGCTTTACTAAAAGAACTATAATATCTGATAAAGATAATGATTATAATTTTACATATAATCGGGATGTTCACTAAATCACATTATTAAATTTTTAAAATTATTTGAATTAACTGAAACATTTATATGATAAGTGACTCCAATCGTATGTAAACAACTGTTTCTGAATTTACACCAAACGATTTGAGCGACAGGTCCAAACCTGTAGGAAAGCATTCCTGACTCGAACCCGTCTAAAGTTGCACTTAGCCGAACTTACTAACCCCGGTTAGCAAGTTAGGCTAAGTGCAACTTTAGGCGGGTTCGAGTCAGGAATGCTTTCCTACAGGTTTGGACCTGTCGCTCAAATCGTTTGATGGTGCTGGATCAATCCTTGAGATGTTTTCCTTCTGAAATATTTTATATCTTCCCAGTTTGGAAATTTCACTTTGAAGTATTTAGCGTAAAATCCACTGGCCTTTGAATCAAAGATTCATTGCAAGAATATATTTTATATTAATTATAAATTAAAAACTAGTTACTCTTTGAATTTTGAAAAAATATAGTCTCTTATCATACTTGTTTTCAATCTTTGGCGATTACTACATGTATATATGTATAAATGTATAAAAGGTATGTATAAAAGGATATTATCATAGGAAAATTCTTCACTATGGTTTGCCGCTGTCTCCCAATATATTTATTGAAATGACTTTAATTTTTGATTGGAAAATAATCCCGAGTTTCGAGATTAATAATCCCCATCTCTCTATCCATTAGAGACACTTCTAAAAATCAATTATCCACATGGATCGTTTACTAAACAATCACCTTTTAAATACTCTTAGTTTGATCTGCTCTTCTCTTGAAAAATATTATTTAACACTAATTTATAAATTCCCTGAAACTATTAAAAGTCCAGATCCAGATTGACAATGTATAAGTAAAATAAAATGTTTCTTTATTGTGTATTGTAGTCTTGTATATATGGGACATATCATGAGAGGGGAGAAATATAAAATACTGCAAAATATTATGCAAGGAAAATTATAGGAAAGAGATCCATAGGGAGGAGTCGAAACTCATGGTTGGGGAACCTGACAGAATGGTTTGGTTGTAGTAACCACCAACTATTTAGATCTGCGGTCTCAAAAGTAAAAATTGCCTTGATGATTGCCAACCTTCGGAACAGAGACGGCACCTAAAGAAGAAGTCTGTTGTCAGAGAGGTTCGCATCCTGCAGGTGAGCCAGGTGGCCCCGATTGCTGTTACTGGCACTCGGGTTCGATTCCCGAGGGGGTGAAAAACAACCCCTCTGACATATAATTAAAAATATTCCATTCCATCGGATTGAATAGATGACACCAACTTATGATTTCTTGTAAATTTGAATCTATTACCATCGGCAAACTAATATCTTTTATATTAAATTAGGAAAAGTCATTCCATTGCCCTTCGAATTTTGAATCTCTTCAAAATTCGAAACACTCAACGACCTTTATTTAAATTATATGGCATGGCTATATGTTTAAATTTAGAATCACTATATCGCGAAATTTTACAAATTAAGATAACAATCTTTGAGTAAAATATTTTACGCGTGTTCATATGTCAGAGAGGTTCGCATCCTGCAGGTGAGCCAGGTGGCCCGGATTGCTGTTACTGGCACTCGGGTTCGATTCTCGAGGTGGTGAAAAACAACCCCTATGACATATAATTAAAAATATTCCATTCCATCGGATTGAATAGATGACACCAACTTATGATTTCTTGTAAGAAGAAGTCTTGTTTTTTTTTAAATTTTCGATATTTTTAAGTTTGTTTACTGAAACCAAAATTCTCATTTTTCCTTCTTTCTGTTTGTTTCATCGTAACTCCAAAACAGCTCAAAATAAATTTTGTGTACACTTGGAGAATCGAAGATAATCCCAAGATTATACTATAAATTTAATTGAGAAAAGTGATTTTTTTACTTGATCTTTTATCGTTTGAGAGTGTTTTAGAATTAAAAGCCTCTCATTTAAATGATAGAAAATTTCAATTAATACTCCGAAAGAATTTCTTATCCGAAAAGAATCTCTCAGTTTCTGTCTCTACTTGTTCTATTTTCAAATTTTCATAAAATCTCACTCTTTTTATTTATTTATTTATTCATACAATTACATAAAAATAGTACATTATATATAAATTTATATATAAAGATTTCTCCCAGTTCTCATGCTGGATTTATGGCTCTCATATGTTCTTCTTTCTTCTCTTTTATGAATTTTAATGAAATTAAGTGTTATTCCTTCAATTTGTAATAGATGCTGAAAGCTTATGAAATCATTTGAAAAATTCAATCTTTTACTTGTCGAGATTAACTAAAAAAAATAAAAACCTTAAAAATTATTATTTTTGTAATTTTTCTTCGGATTCTTTAAACGATCTGAATTAAGTCAGAGATTACAGAAAGTTTTGTAAAGTTTATTTGTTTAAACTTGAAACCAGATCTAGAGAATTCCTTATTCTAGATTGTGATAATAAATCCATTTGAAATATTATAGGTGGTGTGTTGGCTAATAATTTTTCTTAAGTATGCTTGAGTGACTAAGTGAGAAGTTTTAAAAGTTTTAAATAAATCAGAAATACTAATGCTTCCCATTTATAATGTTGCACTAGTTTCATAAAATAATACAAAACAAAAGTATATTAAATCACGATTAGAAGGCTGGGTTGGTAAGATGTAGCGTTTTAGTTGAGAGTTGAGATTAAAGTTTACTTGCGCTAAGTAGGATTTACAAAAGAGGCCGGCTGTAATCTGGTCTTATATTTATTTACATCAAACACACACACATAAATGAGTTGCTCAGAAGTTAATGTGGTTAAAAGTACAGTTTTGGAAAATTTCTAAAAATTTGTAAATTCTTATTCAATAAATCAGATTGTTCTTATTATTAGTATACAAAATGTTCCTTGTTTCTGGTATCCTCAGTAGCGCCTACTTTATATTTCTTCTAATAATTGTGTTTTTTATTATACTGATGAGATTTAAAAAACAACAATTTTATCAAAAGTAAGTAAAATTTAAAGGTAGGTTTCACAAAATAAAACAAATACAGTCGACTCTCGATAATTCAAACTCTTGAGCTGTTAACTTCGGTAAATGGAAAAAATGCTGGGTGTTTTGATAAGCTCGATAACTCGAAATTCTTTTCGTAATAAGAGGGGTAGAGAACGTTCTATAATTCGAACTAGGCCACTTCCCCTCTTTATAATTCGAATTTTTCCTAGCAATGTTTACTCCTCATTGTCCATGTAATGTTTACCTCATTTCTATTTCAATTTTAATACATATGTAATTTTTTTGTTCTTTTTTGTCGTTTTCATTATTTTTACTTTTTTACTTGAGACTTTATATAAAATTTATGTAAGCTCATATATATTTTCAAAAATATAATAAAAACTCTTAATATTTCGAATTTTTTTTCTTTCCTCTTCATAATTCAAACTTCTTGATAATTCGAAGTTTAGATAATTCGAATTTTTCTTTTTAGTCCCTTGGATTTCAAATTATCGAAAGTGTTTTTAGTTTTATCTATATGATATTATTTTTTTCGAAACCTACATTGAAATTTTACTTACATTTTATTAAAAATGTTAAACCGACATCTAAGATTTAAAAATTAACAATTTTATCATTTGTCATTTTATGGGCTTAACCGTATTGGCTTCTGATATATATATACATATACGTATACAAATAGCTAAGCCACACACAAAAAATACATTGGGTTTGGGCAAAATGAGCCACTTTTGGAAAAATTCTAAATATTTATAAACTTTTATCCAATAAAAAAGGTTTTTCTTTTAAGTACAAATGTTTCTCGTTTCCTCAGTAGAGCCTACTTTTTATTAATTCTGATTATATTTTTATTATCAGGATGGGATTAAAAAAACACTTTATCGATTGTTGTTTTATGGACTTAGCCACACTGGCTTCTGAGCGACTCATATAAAAAGCAAATACAAAAAATACATTGGGCTTGATCTAACTGAACAAAAGTATTTAGAGGCCATAAAATATAAATACACTAGTAAAAAAATCTAGCGTGTTTAGTGCACACCACATAACATTACTTACATCGCACCATTAAAAAAACATTAATTAAAAATAATAATTTAAACTTTATATTACTAAGAGTTGAAAGGGCAAAGAACTTCTTAGATATTGTTTTATTTAATGTCAGAAGGGATCATCCCACTCTCAAGAGTCGAATTAACCTTAACCCCAAACTTGCATTCCGGGCAGTTGGTTAACCCTAGAGACGAAATCCATATAATTATTCATTTTTTACTTTACCATACAGGGTATGGTCAAGTATTGTAATCGTGCATGAAAAAAGTGTTTTTTCCCTTATTTTTTTCGAAATATCTCAAAAACGACTGAAACTATTTTGATTAAAAAAATTGAGCGAAACCATGGCATTTAGGTCTACAAAAAAGCTTTAATAAGTGAACATCGAAAAAATTATATTTTTTGAGATAATAATTGTTTTGTCAAAATGTCTGTTAGTTAGTCTGGTTGTCTGGTTGTCCGTTAGTCTGTGCGTTACCAAATTTTTGTGGACGAGCTAGCTCAAAAACTAGTTTGAATATCGAAACCAAATTTCACACGTAGCTTTGGTCCATTGAGATTAAAAACTGATTAGATTTTGTTGAATATCGACCCAAAATTAAGGGGAGTGGAGGGGTGAGAGGTTAAAAATTAAAAATCTAGGCCATTTGAGCAAACACAACCAAATTTTGTATACATAATCAGTGGGACCTCATAAGTCTAAAAATGCAAAAATTAACAGCCCTAATGGGGGGAGGGGTGCAGGGTCAAAAAATGAAATCTTGGCAATTTACCAAATTGAACCAAATTTTGTATACATTATCAGTGGGACCCCAGAAGTATACAATTTCAAAACTACCCCCCCCCTAAATGATTATAAATAATTTTAGGGGCCAGGTTGTATGATAACATCAGAACACGTCAGCTTATTTTATTTTATATTCCCTATTTTTTAAATGGAAGTCCTCGAGCTAAAATTCAATCAGCACAGGACAAATTGTATACAATTTTCTCTTCTTTCATCTGAAATCTTTAAAAGTATTGTACCCAAAACATAATAGTGAGTTTTTTTAATAAAACTAATAATATTTTGCCACCAAAACAAACATTTTACGACTTTTCGGTTCTTGAGTTATCGTCGCTATCACAATCCAGAGTGACATAAAAATTCATGCCTTTTTCCCTTTAAGTTTTGAGTAAATTTTCCGGTAAATTGAATACTCTACCCGACAGGCATCTCTTTCTGTGCGTACCAAGCAATAAAAATCCCTAATAACTAATGTATTTATATTACATATTTTAATCTGATAATCTCATCAGAATGCACAGCATTTCGCACTTTATTTCTAGAGTCGTTTTCAGGTGCAAGTTTAAGTCTTAAAGTAGACTGAAAAAACTGATTTTTCTTTTTCAATGTTTAATCATTAATTTTATTTTTATTATTTTTATAAGTAGCTTCTAAGCCACATACTTATTTATCCCCCCCTTTGATTCACAAGCAGTGAAGTTAATAGGTTAATGTATACATTTTCCGGAATATGTGGATGAACTTTATATTTAATTACTTACAATCTACTTGTACCTCAATTTTAGGTGAATGTATACATTTCCTGGTCAATGTGCACAATTTACCGTAATATAATAATTATTATTAATTATATTATTAAAATTAATATTAATTAATATTAATTATAATTATTAAAAAATACAAATCTTTAAAAAAACTCAAGAACATGTTTATTTTGAAACCAAACATTTCGGGAGAACTTCTTCCTTTTTCAATGGTAAATTTTGCAAAAGAAAAGTAAAAAGAAAAGTTGCTTCCTTCTCCTTTAGAAAGCAACACTAAGATAATATATATATATTTATAAAGACAATTGTACATATTGTCTTGGTGACAAGATTACCATTAAATAAAAATATAAAATTTATAAAAAATTATTTTTCTCTAAAATTATTTTATAAACATTAGAAAACAATCCATATCTGACCTTTTATTAATCGAATTTTTGTTATTTAAAATTTAGATCATTTCCAAAATTAATCTTTTTTCCAAGTTATATTCTTTATCTAAAATTTTGGGATTAGAAAAGTCAAAATTGTGTTTAAGATTAGAAGAATGGTTACCTAGCATTGTAGATTGGGAATTTTTCATTCTAATTGAATATTCATACTCGTAAATCCGAGAATTTAAGTATTGTTTAGTCTGTCTTATATATGTTGTTTTTTAAAGATTTGTATTTTTTAATATTTGATATAACAATCAATAAATAATTTTTCTTTTACATAATTAGTACCTGGAGCCACCGAGCGATGCACGGTACCCCCCCCCCCTGAAACCACACACCTCGCCCCCCACCACCACCCTTGCACCCCGCTCCAACCGCGCCTCCCACCCCCGGATCCCCCTGCACCCCACCTCCTACATCTCCCCCATCCACCCCACCCCGCACCCAGTTTTTGCATTTCTAGCTTTCTAATGGTCTTACATATTATGTGTATATTTGTTTACTCATAACTCCAATTTGCCCACATTCTGTTCATATTGATAAACATTATACAAAATAAATAGGAAAATAATAATAAAAAATAATCGTATAGGATCTGAAATAAAAACATAAATTTAAATAAGATTTGTTTCCAAGTTATATAAAAAAAAGCCACTTCAACCACTTTATTTATAAATACACCTGTAATGTTATGATTTAGACACCTGTTATTTAAAAACAAACAAAAAATTAAACCAATTATTTTATTTTACATGAATCCATGCATACATTATTTTGAGCTTCGATTCCGGAGATTACTTCTCCACCATCGAGTGTCCTTGATCATATTTAGTCCTTGTTTTTAATAAGAGGAAAAAACTAATTAAAGAAAAACCTCTTTTCCGATAATTATTCCAATACCATATTGAACCCTTTATTCCCTCATTCAATCAATCAATCCAAACAAAAAATTAAACCAATTATTTTACATGAATTTATGCATACATTGTTTTTGAGCTTCGACTTCGGTGATTACTTCTCCACCATCGACTGTCCTTATCAACTTTTAGTCCTTGTTTTTAATAAGAGGAAAAAACTAATTAAATAAAAAAACCTCTTTTCCGATAATTATTCCAACCTACCATATTGAACCCTTATTCCCTCATTCAATCAATCAATCCAAACAAATTTTTTTTTTTTTTATAAATTTTATTAAACCAATTATTTTACATTAATTAATGTATACATTGTATTTTTGCTTCGATTCCCGAGATTACTTCTCCACCATCGAGTGACCTTATTCATCTTTAGTCCTTGTTTTTAATAAGAGGAAAAATCTGATTAGATAAAAAAACCTCTTTTCCAATAATTATTTCAATTCCATTATTCCCATCCTCTCCTCCCTCAATCCCAAAAAAAATTCATTTTAATATAATATATTAAAATTTATAACCTATTAGTGGGTTTAAAATTAAAAAACCAATTAAAAAAAAGATAATTGAAAAATATGTAAACAATCTTTTTTATTGAGATTTTCATTATCAATAATTACTTTAATTAACAAAAGATCAATTAAGATTAAATTTTTCGAGGTCCAGTCAGCCAGATCGCTTTCTCATCCTCAAAACTTGTTAATAGAATTTTTTAATCAAATCGAATCAAGATACAAATATATATATATATATATAAATATACAATTTTTGCTCGTTTAATAAGAGTAGATATATATACCTAGTATATGCTTATTTGCATCAAGCAGAGGACAACCTTATTGATTTCTCTTTACGAATCATGTCTCCTGATAAACAACTCAATCACTTAAGTATCAAATCTTTAATCTATTTCATTTACAATCTATTTCGAATCAGAATCACCTAATACCCTTGTTCACTTCTAAATATCAGTTGTATTTTTTCCAGTAAATTGATTTCAATATTCTCCTGCCCGGCTCGTTCTGAATATCTCTGGTTGTAATTTGCTCGGTTCGCTCCCCCTGGTGTGATTGCCCCGCTGGTTTTAGGCGTGGTCCGCTCTCTTCATTCATTACAATAAAAGAGAAAGTCCTAGATCTCTGGGGCTGATAGAAGCAACGACGTCCCTCGGGAACCTGTTCGTACCAAAAGGATGGAGATATATACACCCAGCACACACACACACCCCTGTCACCTCACGCTCTCCAATTGATTTTAGACCCATTGTAGTCAGGGAATATTTTAAAAAGGGGATTTTCAGCTTTTGTCTTGTTAACACCTTGATTGCCTTTATGGAAATATTTATTCAATATTAATATAAAATTTTATTTAAATAAGACATAATTCATTATAATTATTTATTGACTCTGAGATCAAATAATACAATATAACTATGACGTTTCGATCACTGATCATACTTGACATCGATAGCAGAATAAGCTGATCAAAACGTCGAAGTGATTGATATTGGATTATTTGTTCATGTTCAATAAAAGATTATAATTAAATATGTGCGATTTAAATAAACTCTAAACGAATTTATTTTTTGTTATATAGAAAATTCCATGGATAACTTTTCATTAGTCGACAGAGGTTGTATGTAAAATTCTGAGTTGTGGAACCCAATGTTCTTTCCAATTTTATTTAGAATGGTCTCTGATGGTTCTTCCTGAGCTTTAAAATTACAAGCATTCAATGAACAACCAAGTAGCTTTAAGAGCAATCAATCGTCATAAAAATTTCTGATATATAATAGCAGCATATATAAATTTATTTCTGATATATATTATAAAATGATGTTACAATATCAAGATATGTTGAAAGCACCTGATCCATAGACCAATGAATTTGTTCTTAGCTGAAAGACCGTTTACCAACAGAAAAAAGAAGGTGCTGATTTATTAGAGCCCTTCCATTCTGACAGTTTGCTTGTATCACTAGATAATAATATAATTCAACTGTATGATGGCTCGATCAAGTAGTTCCTTTTCAAGGCCAACGATTCAGGCGGAGATAGGCAACCCGTCACGATGCGTGCTCGCTGTCCAGAAGGCACCTCTCAACGTGTTGCTAAATCCATCCATAAGACAGTGGTTTCCAACTTGGTGGCGCGAGATAATTTCAAAGGGGCCCGTACTTTGCAATAATAGTACCCATATTCAATTACTAATTATTATTAGTTAGTTAAAGTGTGCTAATACAAGTAGTAGCACTAATTCTCTACTAGAATTAAGGGTAAATGGCTAGTCAAATTTTATTATATTCGAGTTTACGAAATTTCTTAAAAAAACAAAAAATCTCAGGTTCCTCTATAGAGAGTAATTTTATTGAGAATGATCTCTGAATCTGAATCTTATTTCATACGTACATTATACATCTTTAAAATAATTATATTGATTGTTTTAGTGTAGTTAAATAAATACAAATCTTTTGAGTGTACAAACGTTTATTAAAAATTCAAACATTTCGGGAGAAATCTCCCCTTAGCAATAGAAATTTGAGAAATTATGAAAAAAATAGTTGTTTTTAAAGCTTTTAAAATAACTATTAGATATATGTATTTTTGTGAATTTTACATATTTTCTCTTGCTAAAGGGACAGTTTTTCCGGAACATTTGGATTTTTAATAAACGTAAAAGATTGTTGTGTTAAAGATGTGTATTTATTTATGGCATATCTTTTTATGTAAAAGGACATATTTTAAGTTTTAAATTTAAATATTCACTCTAAACATCTCCTAAATCATAGCTTAGGTGCCAGAAGAATTTGTTTGGACAATTTTTTACAACGAATAACTTTCGAAACGGGTTATCTACATTATTCCTTTTTGAAAAATCTCATTAATATATTTAGAAAAATAATAATTTCTATTCATCTATATAATAAATTTATAGAAGAAAAATAATTGAAAACAATCCTATTTCCTCAAAATTTTAAGTATAAATTTGAATTTCAATCATTATCTATTTGATTCCTACTTCCGAAACCAGCAGTCCTAAACTGAATTCTATCTTTGAAATTGAACTTGAAGGACATATTCAAAATAATTATAAAATTATTAGCTGCATTATAAGATAAGTTTACTATCCTGTAAAATAAAAGAAATGATAATAATAATTTAAACTAAGTGGATATCGATGAGGCAGTCCAAAAAAAGAAGAAGATAATTTACACTATCTTTTTATTCATAAAACCGACGTTTCGGAGGCTATTCCCTCCTTCTTCAGGGTCTGTAATTAATTAAAATGGGATTTGGCCATCATTACAAACAAGATCATCACAAAATTTTTTTTATATAAATACAATTAATATATAATTATATACAATTTTTTAATCAATAATATTCTACTCACTTTGAAAAGTCAGTGAAGGAAATCCAATGCGACATTCCCCTCTGTCTCCTCTTTCAGTGGCAGTAACAATAATATATTGTATTTCATTCTCAGCAGAATTATAATGTAGTAATGATTTGCAAAAAATTTTTGATATAAGTATATATTATTAGCCAAATCCCCTCCCAGATAAACCCTGCGCAAAGCGGTTGTGCGCATAATTATTTTATTTATATAGTACAACAATGTGTATTTTGCTTTAATTATACTTTATACATATATATACAAACTTTTTATAAATTATTTATTTATTTATTTTATTTCATTATTATTTTTTTCTTTTTTTCATCATAAATCCTAAAAAGGGTTGACAAGTCTCTAAAATAAAATTACGAATTTACTATTTACAATTATTTACATATTATCTATTTACAATTGTTATATTTTAACTATACAAGTTTTAGATCACCAATTATGCCGTCCCGAACAAATACTCAGGTCTATTATGTCCGTTCTGTAATTTACAGCATTTGGCAAGAGATTTTTTTATAGGTATCATTTCCAGGATTTTTCTTTTAAAATAATTATTCTCTTGGAATAAAATGTCCTACTTTAATTAATTACAGACCCTGAAGAAGGAGAGAATATCCTCCGAAACGCTCGGTTTTATGAATAAAAAGATAGTGTAAATTATCTTCTTCTTTTTTTGGACTGCCTCATCGATATCCACTTAATTCACTTATCAGTCCGCCTCCAAAAATTACTCCAATCTTATAATTTAAACTATTCTTATTGAAGCTTTAGTTAGTTGTCAGTTGGATCCCTTTAATTTTAAGGAGGAAAAATTATACCTTAGATTTGTTAGACCTATATTTTCTAAATTCATCCAAAGTCGGAAGACGGACCCAGGATTATAAACCGAAATGTTTTAAAAGCCATGAACAATAATTTAAGAATGTTTAAAAATTATTAATCCATTTTGAAAGAATACTTTAGAATCATTTTATATATTAAAACTCAATCAATCAATTTTTTAAATTTTCATGAATAAAAATTTTTTCTGAGCTATATAAAATTCATTGCTCCTTTAATAATACTAATTATATTTTTAGTTAAATTGACTTTGATCGAGATTGCATGAGGTGAAGAAAATTCCAAATATTCATGTAAATTCGACATGTGAAATCACAGTTGCGTTTTTTTTGAGCTCAAATGAAAACTTTTAGAGATTTACTAACTGAATATTAATTTGATTACCATAGACAACGATCTCAATGGCCACATATTACCCTTATCAACGGGCCTTTATTTTTTTAATTCTATTCATTAAAGTAATTGAATTTGTAAGAAAAAAAATTAAATGGTATCATCCATTTCGACTAAGGGTAGTTTTGGAGCCAAAAGGGCGGAGAGTTTGGTCTATAATTAAGCCATCAAAAATACAACTAATAATATGGCCATTATGAAGCGTAGAAGGTAGAAGGAATCTCTTTTTAAAGCTGTTGAGCTAATAGAATTCGAGCCGGGGTTTATGCGACTCTGATCCCATCGAAAAATGGAATCGCCTCCTGGTTTCAGAGAATTCATAATAGCCGTCTCATCTTTGTTTATGTGACACGCAATTTTAGACAAAGCAAGATAAAATATCCAAAAAATTAACGAGGTCTAGTTTAAAATAATTAATTTTAAAGTTGATATACCTACTAGAGAGGCAATTATAATTAAAAAGGGTGATGATATTTCCAATTTCATTTATTTAACGATTTCGATTAAAATTTTATCATTACTTTTAACTAATATTTTAAATGTAAAATTTGCTGCAGAAGGGTAAAAGAAAATACTAGAAAATATTCATTAATTTTCTAATTTTACGAATGAATGGTTTAATTAGAAAGAAATATATTAACTAAAGAAAAATTTTATTTTATATATTTCGTTTAAAAGTTTATTTTCCTCTAGGTTCATTGAATGAAGACACGTATCCAAAAAGTTTTGAAGAGGATTTTATTTTATTATTAGGTATTTTTTATTTATTTATTTTTTTTAAGTCACAATTTTTGTTAAATCTAGGTATCAAATTGAAAAATAAAGAAACAATTTGTAACGAAAGTTTCTCTTGAGAGAGACGTGACTGGTAGAAACTTTTAACTGAAAGTAATGGAAGGCAGCCCAGGGGGTAGTGAGGAAAAAAATTAACACATATCAAATAAGGTGTAAATTTTTGGAATCCTTCTTCCTTTCCTTTCAAACCGACGTTTCGGAGGATTCTTCCCTCCTTCTTCAGGGTTTCAAGGGATCAATGATAATTAACAAAAGGAGGGAAAACAATTATTTTTCTATGCTTCTGCTAAAGAAGAAAAAGTTTTAAACACTGCTGTGGATAGAGGAAGGAGGCGTTTTATTTGTTTCCTTCATTGACCCCTTGAAACCCTGAAGATGGAGGGAATAATCCTCCGAAACTTCGGTTTGAAAGGAAAGGAGGAAGGATTTCAATCAATTACACCTTATTTGATATGTGTTAATTTTTTCTGTCCTCACAACCCCTCGGCTGCCTTCCATTACTTTCAATTAAAGAAACAATTTTCATAGACTAAAAAAGACCAACAGGGGCACGAACCCATGATCTCACCAATCGTTATTGTTTTCAGCTATCGAGAGAGGTCAAGTGTCATGCATTCAATAGCCGAGAGATGTTATGTCCTTTTATCTGTGTGTTTAGCAGTGGCGGTTGGTGACTTTTCAACTCAGGGGATGCTATCGATAAAAGTATCCTTTCATTTTTTGAAATTTTATTTTAATTTTCGCCTTTTTTTGCAAATTTCATCGAATACGGCATCATTTTCGTTATTTTTTAAATATAACATTAGATTTTTTTTAAATATATTTTTGGACGTTCGTTCCATACGGAAACTGCTTTGTGTTAGTGAGGAGTCAGAAATTAATTAATTGTGACTTAAACTCCGCAGTCCTCGAGATGGAAATCGACCATCTTCCACAATCAATCAGTCTGTCCTATAAGAAAATCATAAATTACTCCTAATTCTATTCCTATAAGCAAGCTTTGATTTGTCTAAAGAGTTCTTAGTTATTTCCGATCTTATATATTGAGAGTTCTTAGAAATGAATTAGTCAAAAAAATTTCAAATCATCTTTATTTATTCTTTTTTTGTATTATTTCTATTTTAATATTTCCTCAGTGAGAAATATTTTTATTCGACTCAAACTTGTCTGGACTTGTCTTTGATATGCTTGAACTGGAAGATATTCCAGGCAGAGACTCCAAACCTTTTATCCGGATCCTTTTTGGAAAAATCATTCATTTTAATTGCCCCTTGAAACTATGCAACAATTTTATTTCATTTCGAGAACCAATATACTACATACTTTTCAAAATAAAAAATGTTTTTTATAGAAATATTTGAAATAAAGAATAATAATTTGAAAATTTAAAGATTCTCCCTAAAGTCGATACTTATGAAAAGACTCTAAATGTTTGAAATTTTAGGGATGCGCCGCATCCACATGCATCCATGTATCGCACCCCTCTCGAGTCTAGATGGGTTTTTTACATTTTTCCGAAAGTCTTTAATTTGGAAACCGATGTTACGGGAAATATAGTCTGATCTGCTTAGTAGATGTGAGAATCTTGGAGATGTGTGGTAGGGTTGAAGCTGTTTTTGAACGATAGGGTTTCTTTTTTCAGATAGACATCCAGTAATTCTTGAATCTTTCGCTGCATTCCTAAAGATCAGCTTAGACTACGATGTAACTAATCTGTTTCACATCGTAGTTTTATTTGAATAAATCAATTCAAAACTCTCCACTTTTTAGTTATTTTCGAAATTAGGCTTAGGTGAATTTGGTATTTTTTGATAAGAAATCTTGTATAGGTATATTCTTATCCTAGGTAATTGTAGAAATGATGTTATTTTCTCTGCTTTCTACTTAACACTATACTATCGGACATGGCGCTCGTTTTCTCGTTCCATCCGAAGAAAACAGTGAAATAATTTTAAATGATCCTATCTAGTATTTTCATATCATTATAAAAGCTTTTTCATAGTAAATTGGAAAGTTCTTGCCGAGAGTAGCAAGAATTTTTATATATTGAAGGAGACAATAAAAGAGTGTGTCTTCTGCTGGAATTATAAATTTTATTTATTTATAACGAGACTATAGTTTCGAGGGCTTTGCCCTCTTCATCAGTCTATTACAATGTATTCACAGGAATTAACTTATGAATGAAAGTATTACATTTTTCAATAGCCCTCGAAACTATAGTCTCGTTATAAATAAATAAAATTTATAATTCCAGCAGAAGACACACTCTTTATTGTCTCCTTCTTTTTCATAGTTCGTTCTCAGGTTATATTCTGATGGTGTTGAAAACAACTCTTTTTGACTTATAATTAAAACATCCCTAACCTCTCAGGTTTAGTAGGAGACAATCTCTCGTAATTGTCTTGATTATATTTTTAGTAACACTGAGAGGAATTAAGTGTTAAATAAATAGTTTTGATTACATATAACAATACCTATTGTTTAAAACAACTTTTTTAGACACATGTAAATTTTTGAAAACTAAATTCTGTAATAATCTAAAATTGAAATTTTAGTTTTATCAAATGCGGTGAAAAATCACATAATTTAATGTGATTTTTATAAATTTTTAGCACCATATCAGAAATTATATTTCTTTTTTGAGTATATTACAATTTATTCACAAAGTAAAATTTAATGATCGTAAAGGTTAGCCCGTAAAGATAGTAGACCTGTAAAAATTTTTCTATATAATTTTATTAAATTTTTTTAATCATATCTATTTATCACCACAATTAAAAAATAATCAAAATCAGAATTGAAAAGAATGAAAAGAATAAAAAAGTGAAAAATAATGAAAATTTTAACCTGTACCAAAATTTTTTTTAGATACTAATTGGTGCTGAATTTGAGTGGAGGTATCAATTACTCAATAATCTATATTAATTTCTAAAATCAAAATCTGAAATATAGAAATTATTGAAATACTTTCCTAACCTGGTAAGGTTTATTCACTAGATCTTATCTTAATTCATATTTAGGAAAAATATTCAACTAGAGAAAAAAATCCGCAGTGAAAAATAATATAATAATATTGAACTGAATTTCATAGCATTATATATAAATTATAATATTATTCAGTAATATTAGTTCACAAAGCAAAATTTAACGATCGTAAAGGTGCTTAAGTGGTGCCACACTATTTTGAACTGTAAAAATATTTCCCACTGATTGTGTATATGTAAAATTTGGTTGAGTTCGCTCAAATGGCCTAGATTTTTAATTTTTAACCCCCTCCAACCCCCTTAATTTTGGGTCGATATGCACCAAAATCTAATCAGCTCTTAATCTCAATGAACCAAAGCTACTTGTGAAATTTTGTTTCGATATTCACACTAGTTTTTGAGCTACCTCGTCCAAAAAAATTTGGTAACGCGCAAACAAACTAACAGACTAACAGACAGACTAACAGACATTTTGACAAAACAATTATTATCTCAAAAAACGTAATTTTTTCGATGTTCACTTATTAAAGCTTTTTTGTAGAACGAAATGCCATGGTTTCGCTCAATTTTTTTAATCAAAATAGTTTAAGCCGTTTTTGAGATATTTCAAAAAAAAAGAAGGAAAAAACACTTTTTTCATGCACTATTACAATACTTGGTATGGAAAAGTAAAAATATCAAAAATGAGAGATTTAAAAGAGGAAAAAGTGAAAAAAAAACAAATGAAAATTTTATCTTGTACCAGAATTATTTTTAGATACCAATTGCTGCTGAATTTGAGTGTAGGAATCAATTACTCAATAATTAAAACAACTTATTAAAAGTTGGATTTCTCAGGCCTGTATAATGATTTTAAAAATCAATCTGTCATAAATAAAACGTAACCAATTTTGTCACACAATAAAGAAATCTCAGTTAGACGTTAATTTAATTTGTTTTTAATTTTAATTTTCATCCTCGGAAACGGCGTGTGTCCGTCGCTTGTCCGGATGCATTAAACTAATCAAACGGCAGGAGCAAGTGCATTGTGTCATTTTTATGCAACACGTGTCATCTCAATAGGGAAATCTCCTGACATCGATCCCTCTGTCTGTCTGTCTGTCTGTCTGCTCCACACAGCCAACCCCTGTATAAATGGGGCGAGCCCCCCGCTGTCACCCGCCCTGTTTCACACATCAATTACAACATTAGCCCTTGTGTCCAGGATTACGCTTCCATGATGAGGATAATTATTATTAGCGCTTACAGTTCCGAGTTAATATTGCCGTTGGGCAAATACAGATTTTCCATCGTCTAAATGGAAATTATGAATATTGCCATAATTAGAAAATGATCTGATGATACAGCTTTTAACTTAATTAATAGTCAATAACTATTCTTTTGGATAGGGTTTATTGTATGGTAAATACGGGCATCAATAAAAGGATTATTCGTAAAATAGATTATTAATTGTCTGAATTATACGGAATGAGGGCGTTCCGTATAGATTGAATTCACTCATATATTTTTATTCAAACCTCTATTTTTCTGAAATTTTTTCCCTTTCTTATATGAGGCTATTTAATCCAATTTTCACGCAGCTAAAATCATCTTTTATATGTATAACATATCAAATATCTTTTTGAAAATTTATATATCAGCTTTCACTTATCACCCAACTTTTATAATTTCAATTGTTGAAGAGAAATCAATGAGGTTGTCCTCTACTTGATGCAAATAAACATATACATACATAAATATGAATATATATTATTTATATATTCATTATATTTATGGATATGTTCATTTGTTTCAAACAGAACACATCAACCTCTGATTTCTCTTCAACAATTGAAATAATTTTTTTTTTTTTTTTTTCTTTTCTCTCCCCCTAATGGCCTTGGAATGAATTCCATTGTAGCCAGTCTACCATGAGTTTATAAATAATTAGAACAATAAATTAAAAATAAATAATAAATAACTATATACATAATAAATAAATATATCAATAACAAATAAATAAATAAATAGCAAACAAATAAATAAACAATAAATAAACAATTAAATAATAAATAAATAGAACAATAAATTAATAAATAAATAATGAAAAAAAATGTTCCAAATAATAAAAATTTCACATGGAAAACACAAATTAGGTATAATAACTCTCGTTGTCAATTGCGTTATAACTTGATCTTGTTTGCTAGGATAAACCTAATCAATGTTTTGTGTATTTCCTCTCTCTCGAAAGACAAAAGATGCGCCAGATTCCATGGCCTTTGAACATCGTTGGCAATCAATTCACCCTCTAATCTATCTCTAAATCTAAATTTTGGACAACTAAATATCATATGATTGAGACATCCCCATGATGTACCATCACATGAACACTCTCCCTTATCATACAGTCCTATTTTAAAAAGATGAGCCGGATACAGAGCATGGTTTAGTCTCATTCTATTTATAGTAGAATAGAATATTCTAGGTCCAATTGTCTCATGATACCATGGAATTCTGCCAACCTTACTTCTCAACAAATAAAAGTTGAAACCTTTAAGTCTTGAAGATTCTATCCATTGTCTTTGCCATTCTTTATTATTATTCATTTTAATTTTAGTCATTATATCGTTCACTGGGATTGCTTTTGTTGGAAAATTTATGCTAGCATTTTTGGCCATTGCATCTGCTTTCTCATTCGCACAAATTCCAGAATGACTTTTAATCCACATCAGTTCTATTTCTTTGCCCATTTGTCCAACTTTGTATATTTCTTTTTTAATTTTCAATAGGAGAAAATTTAATTTGGCAAATTCTATTGTTTTCAGTGTTGTTAGTACTGATAGGGAGTCTGAACAGATTATAAACTTTTTACAATTGATATTTTTTATATAATTTATTGCTTCATAGATAGCCATTGCTTCTGCGGTGAAAATAGATGCTTCCTTAGGAAGGATATAAGCTTTTCCAGTTTTTAATTGAGGATCGTATATACTCATTGCTGAGAAGTCATTATTTCTTTTTGATCCATCTGTAAAAATCTGATAGTACTCTTTATAAAATTTATTTATATATATTTTGAAGGATATATTATGTGATAGTTTGGTGTTTGAAGCATTGCTAAAATTTAAATCAACTTTTAATAAATAATTTAATATTTTTAGATTCGTATCATATATGGGAGACCTTGAATATGGTTGAATCAAGTGCCTGAATGGACTTATTTTTTCAAAGCATTTCAGCAAGAATGGTGTCTTATTGGGGCTTCTCAACCAATAACCAGTTTGATCTGACGAGTTCTTTAAAGTCTCTAGGGACTCTATTACCGAATTATTATTTATATGTATTTTTTTAAGTATATATTTACATCCCAAATTATATAATCTTATTTCATTCGGAGGTTCATTTGTTTCTACTTGAAGGGCGTTTGTCGGGGAAGATTTCATAGCTCCTAATATGGTCCTTAGACCTCTATATTGTATAGCGTCTAATTTTTTCTTGTGAGGGTTGTTTGCATAAATGAAACCTCCGTAATCTATATGGGATCTTACCAATGAGTTGTAAATAAGTTTCAAAATTTTTGGGTCCGCGCCCCACCATACTCTTGTGAGAGACCTCATTATATTCAAACCTTTCTCGCATTTAGATGTAACGCTATTTACTTGAGATGCAAAACTTAATTTTCTGTCTAGAGTAATCCCTAACAGTTTAATCTCCTTGAGGATTTTCCAATTATTATTAGCCATTGTAATTTCTTGTGTATTAGAATGATTTCTTTTTCGTGTAAAAATTATAGCAGATGATTTTTCAACTGATAGATTGAGGTCATTTTTTTCTAACCACTCGATTAATTTGGTTACTACGATTTCTATTTTATTTATATTTTGTTCTAATGTAGATGAAGACTTATATAAAAAAATATCGTCAGCAAACTGTTGTATTTTTACTTCACTATTTTCGGAAATGTATGCTTCCATATCCGCTGTATATAATGCGAATAGAATAGGAGACAGTATTCCTCCTTGTGCTAGACCTTTATATGTTGTTCGTGGTCCAATAATTTGTCCTTTATATTTAATGAATATATCTCTACTTTCATAACTCATTTGTATATAATTAATATATTGTTTCGGAATTCTATGTAATATCAGTTTGTTTATAAGCTTAGAAATTTCAATATTGTCATATGCCTTTGAGAGATCGAGTGAGAGTCCAAGCATAATTTCTTTATTTGTAAATGTATTATAAATGCTATTTGTAATAGTACTTAAATTATCCACAGTTGATCTGTCTCGTCTAAATCCATTTTGACTAGAAGCCAATATATTTTTGTTTTCAATCCACCATTCAAGTCTACATTTCAGCATTCTCTCATATGTTTTGCAAACGCAAGAAGACAATGCGATAGGTCTATACGACGAGGCAAGATTAGAATCTTTATTTTGTTTGATGATCGGTACGACTAAAAATTGTTTCCACTCTTTAGGGATATTCCCACTATTAAATATATAATTGAAAATATCTAGTAAGTATAACAATGCACTGTTAGGTAAGTTAAATAACATATTATATTGTATTTCATCTTTTCCTGGTGCAGATTGGCAGGTGTTTCTAAGTGCTTTTTTTAATTCAATAATTGAAAATTTTTCAGTAATATCTACATTAGGGCTATCTTCTAGATGATTATTTTCAATGTTATTTTGTACGAATGGAGGAGTCAAGTTATCAAAAAATTCCTCTATCCACTCACTTGAATTATTTTGATTATTTGTTTGGGATTGAATAGTGGATGTTTTGAAACTTCTAATATTTTTCCACACCTTGTCAATAGGAGAGGTTCTGCTTAAATTGCAACAAAACTCCAACCAGCTACTTTTTTTTGTAGATCTCAAAAATCTTTTCGTTTCTGCAGCAATTTTTTGATAATTAATAAAATTTTCATATGTTGGATTCGATCTGTATTTTCTAAAATAATTATATCTTTCTTTACATTTTTTTGAGCACGATTCATTCCACCATGGATTTGGGGAAAAATTCGAGTCCTTATCTCCACCTGTTCTAGGAATCGATTCCGAAGCAGCCTTATTTATTATATTTATAATTTTATTATAATCTGAAACTGAATCCGTCAGAGAACCAATTTCTCTCGAGATTAATTCTCTATATTTATTCCAGTCCGCCTTTTTTGTGTTCCATTTTTTAAAATTATTTATAGGAATTTGTTTTGTATTTTTGAGTGGTATTTGCACAATTATAGGTAAATGGTCAGACCCATTAGGATTATCTAGTACGTACCAGTCAGTTGTCATTGCTAGCATAGGAGTGATTAAACTAATATCTATTGCTGTTGGACGCTGAGAGGGATAATTCACTCTAGTAAAAGATCCATTGTTAAGAATAACCACACCAGAATCATCTATAGCTTCCATTAGATTTCTTCCTCTTGAGTCACAAAAATTATTTCCCCAAGCGAGATGGTGTGCATTGAAGTCCCCACATATTAACATAGAATCAGGATTGTGATTTAGAATTTTCATGAAATCTTCTTTAGAAATATTTATATTAGGCGGAGCATATATCGAAAAGACTGTTAGATTTACATCTTCCAGATATATCTCCACAGCGCACGATTCAAATGGAATATTGAAGTTGTTTTGAATAATTTTGTATTTAATGTTAGATTTTAATAAAATAGCAACACCTCCAGCTCTATTGGCCCTATCTTTTCGAATTATATTATAATTGCGTACTTTCAAGTTGACATTTGTATTTAGTCTAGTTTCACTTATCGTGGCAATATCAATATCCAGTTCATGTATTAAGTTTTTTAAACTATCTTGATTAGATAAAAGTGACCTTATGTTCCATTGTAAAATTTTTAACATTTTTGAATTGTTTGTTCTAGTCGCCATTTTACAAGGTATATATATGTATGTATACTTTATAGGATTATTATTAATTATAAAAATAGGTCTCTTTTCTCAATAATATACAATTAAATGTTATCTTACTTGATTTATCTATTCTGAGTATTTTTCATATTTTTAATTTATTTATTTATAGAAGGTTCTTTATTTTGATAAAACACTTCTATGTATAATTTGATTTATCGTATAATATATTTTTAATTAAATTGTATGTTTCCATGTTTATATTAGGATTTTCTTTTAACAATTCAATTAATTGATCGTTATTTTCAATATTTTTACTAGTAGCTGGAATTAATCTATGATATTGTGGGGGGTATGGATTATTATTTAGAGGTTGACTAGGACCAGCGTCTTGATTTGAATATAATAATTCAGTTGCTGACCCAAAAGTTTTTTTGCTCATTCGGCTTATATTTTTTTGTATTTCTAGTATTATTAAAGCATATTTTATCATTTTCATCATTACTATCAGAAGAGATTACTCTTTTAATACTCTTATTATTATTAAATGGATGGTGATTGATAGCTGGTGTATTTTTTCGCAAGGGAGGAAAGTTTATCGGGTTAGTGAAGTTTATTGGCGCTTTAGGAACATTTAATAGATTTGAATATGGGTTGTAATTAACATGATCCTTAGCTTCTAAAAATGAATAATTATTCATTGTCATTAACTTTTTGATTTTTATTTGTTTTTGAAATTCAGGACACTTCTCCTTTTCTAACGGTGTATGGTCATTATTCTTACAATATATACACGCCTTTTGTTCGGAAGATTGGCACGAGATCAATGGATGTGGACCAAGGCATCTGGGTCACCTCTGTTTCGTTTTACATGAAATATTAGAATGCCCGTATCTGACACAATTTAGGCAGTAGGATAACAGATGGAATAAACGGAATTACTTTTAGTTCGAACGCGATGTATGACTATATAGTCAGGTAGCATTTGGTCTCCTAAATGTAACAAGTATAGAATTTTTTATTTCATTTGTCGTTCTATTAACAAATCTGTTTACTATAATTACATTATTATGAGGAGATACTATATCATGATATAATTCTTCACACGTGAGATCAATTGGTATATATCTTATTATTCCCTGTTTAGTAATATAAAAGTACGGAATGAACATTTCAATCTTAGCTGATTCCATAAATTCCTTCTCATCCACAAGATTGTTTGCTGCTTTTGCAGTTCTCAATTCTATTCTGATTTTTTTTCCTAAGGCTGAGATTCCCAGGATACCATGTTTATAATTTGGAAGTCTAGTGTATAGTTGTTTTCCAAATGACATTGGATGATACTTTTCTTCAGTGCTATCACTTGATTGCACAAAAACAAAAACGGACCACTGATCCATATCAATATCATATTTATTAATAACTTTAAAATTATTTCTAGATGGATATTGATTTTCACCATCATCCTGATGGGGGCCAGGTGGGAGATTATTTGATCCCCCACCCTCGTTGGTGTCTTTTGGGGTCACTCATGTTTTCCCATGGTCAGCCCCAATTTAAACAATTTGCCAATCTTAAAATGTTATAATACGAGATTATTTGACAAATTTAGAATATATATATAAGTAAAATGAAAAATATATTTTTAAAGTAAGTCGAAAATTGAATTATAAAATATAAATAAATGTACTAATTAAAATCCTCAAAATGTAGTCTGAATTTAAACTTGGTTATGAGGTTGATGCGCCTGTATTTGGGCAACATATTCCGCGCAGAAGAATGAAAGCTGCGTAGGAGCTAGGCGAGTCCAGTCGTTTATCGAATGCTCCAGAGCTTATGGCATGGAACCCATCAGAAGTATGGAAAAGAGGTAACTCTTACATAAGCTTTATATAGACAGAGAATATAAAAGGTAGAGTTTACCATATAAAAATTCGTGTTTTCCCGATTTGCTGCCTCAGTTCCATTTTATTAATATGATTTTGCTTTTTACTTTATCCAATGCCTAAAGTATTGAATCGGTCTCGCGGCAAGCGCGAATTCAAAGGGTCCTCAGGTATAAGACTACCCAACCCACGGTCTCAAAAATAGTCACGAACTGTAGTATTCAATCAGGTTGAATTTTAGCAGGTGACGGTTTTGCCAAAAATTACATGGGGTCTCGTTCAGAGGGCAAATAGTGCGATTTTTTCATTTTAACCCATGATGTATGTATGTATGTATGTATGTATGTATGTACCTTATTTCGGGACCATTTTTTTGACATAGTTCAACCGATTGAAATGAAATTGAAAACCTACCATTCTTTAAAAAATGAAGCGCTGATTAGTTTTTGGTACATTTTGACCGAAAAACATTTGTACTACACATTAGTTTTTTCTAAATCTTAAACAATTTTGATAAAATTAAATACCTTGAGGACCAGAAAAAAGATTATATAAAGATATTAGTAAACTTATATTTTAAAATATTTTACCCTAGAGTACACAATGATAGTTCTTTTTTTAATTCTTTATTATTAAAAATGTATATAAAAAATTTCAAATTTTTTTAAAATTTTTCTTTACTTTATTTAAATATCTTTCACCAAGAACCTACACCATTCTTGATTTTCGTCCTAATTTTGACGAGTTCTATAAGAATACGTCGTCAGATCGTGGCGCCACGCAAAGCGTGATTCTACGGTTACCATATGCTTGGCCCTTTTCTTATATTTAATATTTAATGAAATCATTTAGAGGGTGGGGGAGAATCAAAAAATACAAATTCTAGGCCCTTGGACCAAATTCAAATTTTGTATACATAATCAGTGAGCCCACATAAGACTAAAAGTGCAAAAACTAACCAAAAGTATTCAATATTTGGTTGGGTTTGGTCCAAGGGCCTAGTTTTTCATTTTTTGACCCCTTCTCAATTTTATTCACTTTGAACACCCCCACCCCCCTTAATTTTGGGCTCGATTTTAACCAAAATCTAATTAGCTCTTAGATCTCACGTGCACCAAAACTACATGTGAAATTTTGTTTTTATAATCACATTAGTTTTTGAGAGTAACTGCTATCTTTTTTAGAGATAATAGAGGGAATTAAAGACCTTAAAGAATACACCATCGGAGATGAAAATATATCATGTGTGTGTTAGGCGTAGAGGACTTTTTGGAGCCTTGGTTTCCGAAAAATGAAGATTCTCTTCAAAGTGCTGCTATATCGATTCAGTTTTGAAGTCAGATCTTATCCTGTCAACAAAAAAAACAAAAACGCTTACTATATCCAAAGAGCCACTTCGATGCAAATTACAGCTATATGATAAGGTAATTGAACAGGTCATGTCATTTACGTACCTTGGTATACAGATAACTTCTCATCAAGATCTAGAGACAGAAGTAAAAAAACAATCTATTAAAGCCCTAAGGATTTCAGGTTGTCTTAATAGCACAATCTGGTCGAATAAGTTTTTAAGAACAGAAGCCAAGGTGCGAATATATAAAACTATGATAAGGCCAATACTGACGTACGCAGCCGAAACAAGGCCAGATACAGCTAAAACTAGGCAGATGTTGGAAACGGCTGAGATGAAGACCCTCAGAAGAATTCTTGACATATCGCTGTTTGATAAACAAAGAAGTGAAGACATCAGAGAAAAATGTGAAATACAAAAGACTGGGTCAAATGTAGAAGAGAAAATTGGTACGCACACGTGGAAAGAATGAGCGAAGACCGAATTTTCAAGAAAATTTTAACGAACAAGCCAGCAGAGAAAAGAAGCAGAGGTCGACCTAAAAAACGCGTCAGGACAGAGTATGACCACAGGTCTATCAATAAGAAAAAGAAGATCTTTTTTTATTCAAAGCCGACGATTCGGAGGTTTATTCCCTTCTTCTTCAGGGTTTTGTATGGTTAGTGAAGGAAATACACAAGCGTCATTCCCCTCTGTTTCCTCTCTCAGTGCCAATAACAATATTATACACTATTCTCAGCAGAATTTAGTACACTTTTTTCCCTCACCCGTTCTTCCTCGAAACTAATATGAGCTGTCCCTCCCACCCCCCCCCCTATTAAATACTGGGCACGCCCTTGTTTACACAAACAAATCTACAAGTGAAACACATAACACCAACATTCTATCTTGTTGGGTCGGTAGGTGAAGATAGACGGAAAGAACGGACACGTTTCCACGATGAACCAGGGAATCAAAAAAATCAATTATCAATTTTCTCATGTCGTCTTTTGCAATTAAATGAGGGTTGAAAAAATAAAACCAATATTTAACTTTTACATTGCCCTTTATAATATAAATGTAGGCGTCTAAAAGGTTCAATATTTCCCGGTCCATGAGGATCATAGGCATCTTCTGATTTTATAAATTGCTTCAGGAATGCAAATTCCTATCCCGAACATAAAACAAAAATAAAATAAAGCTAATTTAAGTTTGATTGCTAACTCACAAAATCAAGTATTATATTAAAAATATGTTTTATAAAAGCCAATTCTTTTTCTAGTATATATTTAATCTCTAAATAAAATACAGAGAACGAAAACAAGATAATTACTTAAATTCTCAAAGTATGCAATATGCATATTAAAAAAAATATATATAAAAAATGAATAATAAAGAGATTTTTTTTTCGTTATTATTAAAAAGGCAGAGATCTGGCCAAATGAGACCAAAGTTTTTCGAAAGAACGAGAAAAAAGATATATAAAAAACAGAATTAATTAAAATTAAAATTATATTTTACCAAGAACAGCGCGTAGTTTTTAATTTTTAATTAAAGATTGTTCCTTCTGTTTAATATTATTTCTGTTTTTGTGCAAATATTTATATTAAACAGAAACGTATGATATTTAATTTATTTCTCATAATTAAATATGTATCGTTGGGTGTAGTCGAGATTATCAGTCCAAGATTCAAGCCAACTCACCTACACAAGTGGGTCCCTTAAGAGGTGATTTACCGAGAAAATATTTCTTTTTCTTTTACTTTATCCAATGCGAAGCATGGAGGAAAGTATTGTAATCGGTCTCGCGGCAAGCGCGACTTCAAAGGGTCCTCAGGTAAAGACTACGGAACCCATGGAGTCAATTAAGGTCACAAATTGAAGTATTCAATGAGATTGAACTTTAGCACTTGACGGTTTTGCCAAAAATTACCTGGAATCTCGTCGAGAGGCCAAAAAGTGTCATTTTTTTGGAAGTGCGTGGGGATGAATGGATGGATGTTATCGTTTTTTTCGTCCACGATTTTTTCCACACCGTTGCACTGATTGAATTGAAATTGAAAACCTACTATTAGTTTAAGAAAATGAAGCGCTGATTAGTTTTTGGTACATATCGGTCTACAAACATTAGTACTTTATTTCAGTACTTTTTTAGTTTTTTCTAAATATCTTGAAAATGACTTAACCAATTTTGATGAAATTTAATATCCTAATTAAGTATCTTGGGGACCACAAAAAAGGTTAAATAAAGTTTTTAGTAAAATTATATTTTAAAGTACTTTACTCTAGAGTAAAATAGTACTTTTTTTAATTTTTTATTTTAAATTCTTTAAAATTTATTCATTTGATCGTTTTAAGATAGCTCATTTAACCTAACTTAAGTAAGAATGGTTAGGCTTCTCGCTGTGAAATGGTAAAAATTTGGGAGGAAATATTACAAGTAACCATAGCAACCGCGTTGTTTTCTTATCCGTTACCATTGCTGGAGACATGGAGGAATCGAGTTAAAATCAAAAATAGCGATTGATTCTCATCTAGTACTTGAGGAATAACCATTCTATATTGGATTTTTGACGTTTCGGTTTTTATTGGTAACCATTGCCGAAGACATAGAGAAATCGACTTTAAACCAAAAATAGCGATTGATTCTCATCTAAGTACTTGAGGAATAACCATTCTATATTGGATTTTTGACGTTTCGATTTTTATTGGTAACCATTGCTGAAGACATGGAGGAATCGACTTAAAATCAAAAATAACAATCGATTCTCATCTAATACTAGAGGAATAACAATTACTACATTCGATTTTTGACGTTTCGATTATTATTGGTAACCATTGCTGAAGACATGGAGGAATCGACTTAAAATCAAAAATAACGATCGATTCTCATCTAATACTAATCTAATACTTTATTGTAGACTGAAATGCCATGGTTTCGCTCAATTTTTTTATTTAATCAAAATAGTTTCAGCCGTTTTTGAGATATTTCGAAAAAAAGAAGGAAAAAAAACACTTTTTTCATTCACGATTACAATACTTGACCATACCCCGTATGGTAAAGTAAAAAACAATAATTGATTATGTTTAGAAATAAAAGAGTATTTCAAAAATTTCTAATTTTGGATGAATTTTTAAAGAAAAAAATTATTTTAATATTCATTGTTTATTTGTCTATATTATGTATTATGCTATTATAATTGGAATAATTAGTTTATATGAACATCAAGAGATGACACTAGTAAATATTAACACCCTTAATTACTATAGGTTCAAATGAAAAAAATGTGGAAGAATCGACTTAAAATCAAAAAGACTAAATTCTTTTATGGCAAACAACTCAAGCTTGAGTTGTTTGCCATAAGAATTTAGTCTTTCTGATTTTAAATCAATTCTTCACATTTTCAATAGAGGTTTCCATTAATAGTCAAAACATCAAAAATGAAATGCAATAAGGTTATTCCTCTAGTATTAGATAAGAATCGATCGTTATTTTTGATTTTAAGTCGATTCCTCCATGTACTTCAGCAATGGTTACCAATAATAATCGAAACGTCAAAAACCTAATGTAGAATTGTTATTCCTCGACTATTAAATGAGAATTATTTTTACTTAAAGTCAACATGAACTGCAAATAGCAAAGTGATATCTGATTAATAATAAAGGGATAAACATTAATATTTCAAATGAATTTGGATAAAGTTTAGCAACGATCCTTTGCAGTTTATTTTTGCAAATTTCATTGAATATGTCATCATTTTCGTTATTTTGCAAATTTAACATTAAATTTTTAAACAATATATTTTTGGACCTCAGGAGTTTGTATTTTCAAAACAGCTGTTTAGATTTTGAGTTTGCTCGCTTTAGAACTTACAGAAAATGCAAAGTCACCTGCATCTCTCGCCAAACTTTAATTTTGAAATATTAAACTTTTATTTAAATGAGTATTTTATATAGAGATTAAAACAATAAATTCCATTAAATAACTCAAAAATATATATTTTTCATCCTTCATGAAGGAGGAAAATTTTACGAAGGATCTCTCCCCACTTATCAATAATTTTAGGATTTTGATTCGAAAATAAAATTTCTTTTCTACAAAAATGATACTTATATTTACATAAATGAGCATTTTATTTACAGATGAAAATAATTTCCTTAAAATATTTCAAAAAATATATACTTTGCACCTTTGGTGCGAAGTATCTAAGGTCACTTGGGCGACCCTTTCTGCCAATACAGCTTAGTTTCTCCCAAGCCCCCTACCTAAACCTATGTATTTTTATATATTTTTAGCTTGTTCGTTTTGTGCCCTCGTTATTTATGCCATGAGCAAAATAGTTAAAAAAGCTATGGAACACGCAGCTTCCTCAGGTCTATTTAATCCATCAGTAAATATGGCTTGTCTATATTTAAAATAAACATGAATGTAATTAATCATGATTAATCAACTGGTGTTGACACCACACGACTATCACATTAATTTCTTCCTTATTTGAAATCATTATACTAATGTACTTCTTTCAAATTAAGTACTTCAATTTGGGTTTCCCCAAATCGTTTTCGGAAAATCGGAAAAAAGCCAAAAAACGATTAGACTTAATAGATACTCCCGGTTCTATATCCTTGAACAAAAGCATAGGGTACTTCTTCTAGCCCTAGATATCTTAAGTTTCAAAGGTCAAAGCTCTTCGTCTTACTATACCAGATATATGAGCGTTTAAAATATTGTTTATTTGCTACTCGACTAATTTATTCTCCTCCCCTAATTACAATCAGAATTTCGAAGAACTCAAGATATTCAATATATATATATATACGGATTAATAAAAAAACAAAAAAAAAAAATTGCTACAGCCTTTATTGAGAAAAATAGCAAAACAATTTTTTTTCTATTAAATAGGTCCTTACATTTCTTCGAAATCATTTATAATTTAGGGCTATTTGTTCTTGACTCTAGATAGCTTAAATTTCAAATCCCAAAGCTCTGCGACTTACTGTATACGAGATATGGACGATTAAAATATTTTTTGAGATACGCCTAATTTACACTCCTTTCCTTTATTTCAATCAGATTAAAATTTATACACGATTAGCAACTTATGACACTTAATAGGTACTCGTTATTAAAAATAATCGCGTTAGAGCCGTTTTTGAGAAAATCTCCAAAAAACGAAAAATCTCTTGGGTAAATGTCAATTTTCTTTGTTCCAATTTCAACCAAAAGCTTGATGTACTTCTTCTAACCTATTTCGAGCTTGAGTTTCAAATTTCGTATCTCTGAGACTTATGTTTGCGAAATGTAGGGGAATACATAAGGTACATACGTACGCACATACCAATTGATTTTTGTTCACTTTTTGACCCTGGGAACTAGAATATCCGGTTTTTGTTCTAAATCTGGTTTCAAACTATTAAGGGCATTGGTTTCTTTAAATTAGAAGTGATAAAGTGAAATTAACTTTTTTCACCTTGGATATAGAAGCCCTCAAAGTGTCATGGCTCTGGAAGGTAAAAGCAATGCTTCACATTATATCTAATATCTATACAGATTATATAGAATCTGTAGCGAGCTGTGACTTTTCAACTAGGAGATGCTGTCCAAAAAAAGTACCGTTCATTTGTTGAAATTTAATTTAAATCTTGTCTTTTTTTTCCAAATTTCATCGAATACGGCATCATTTTCGTTATTTTTCAAATAGAACATAGATTACACCGCTGATCAAAATTTTCCCCCGTAAACCTAACAATGGATTCCAGTAGAGTTTTGTACATTGATTTTCATGCAATTTTCCCGATTTTTTACAACACGTCAGAGTTTTGAGATATTATAGGTGAAAATGACGAAAAAGGCCATTTTGACCTATTTACCATATTACGTTCCAGTGGGAGGAGCTTATTGTAGAAGTTCTCGAAGAAGCTCGCGTGGCGGCGTTCCAGTAGCAGAACTAATTAGTAGAGATTGTGGTGTTGGTGCAAGGTGAAACATCTTTAATAAAGATAAGAGTAAATAAATATTATATCTAATAATCATTTACTATGAGTTAAGGATTCTTGGTCACTTGTTTCACATTAAAATTAAAAAAAATTAAAAGATGTAATTTTTTTCAATATATATATATTTCGGGCTATCAACTCATCTTCAGGAAAGTACAGAAAATAACTAATTCAATTTTTTAAATGCTAGTGTATATATATGTTTAGTGAAGACAGGAAAAAAATTGTTTTCATTATTTAAATTATTTTAAAGGATAATCTCTCTTAGAGATGTAGACTATTGTTAAGCGAAAATTTAGGTAGGGTAGGCTTTATTGACATTGGTATGGATAAATAAAGGAAAATGAGAAGTTCATTGACTTTTGTCTATAGGCTGGGAATCTATTTTTTGGGCTTAATTCATTAAAACATGCAATTTTTCATCAATGTTTCTTTATGGCGTTATCACGTAAAACTATCGTCCGTAAACCGACTTTACAGACAACAATTTTTTTAATCAAAATAGTTTCAGCCGTTTTTGAGATATTTTGAAAAAAAAGAAGAAAAAAAACCACTTTTTTAGTTATAACTCGAGTTCTAATTGAGCTAAAAACAAATGGTAAGGTGAAAATCAAAGAGGAAGCTGTTTTCTATTACGTCAAAAAAATATTTTGATTTCAAATATTGCTATTTAATATTTAATGGGACTCGAAAATAGGTCAAAATGGCCCTTTTCGTTATTTTGACCGAAAATATCTCAAAACTCTGACGTGTTGTTAAAAATTGCATAATAATCAGAGTACAAAATTCTACCGGAATCCATTGTTACACTTACGGGGAAAATTTTTTGTTTATCAGTTTTTATTTATGACACAGTATGAAAAATGCTAAATGTTTTGAAATTATAGGGATCCGCCGCATCCACAGCATCAATGGACCGCACGCCACTGTATAGAATATACTGTATATATGTGAGAGTCAAAATTATATTTGAATTTTTGGTTTATGTAAAAATAACTGTATTTTCAGCTGAATTTATTTTGTATGAGAAATCGTTATGATGAAGATAAAAATTGTTAACTCATTTTTCGATCATAATTAAAATTGTTGACAATCCCATGATTCTATATCCTATTTTTTGCTAATTTCTATTTTGGCCAATGATTTTCCCCTTGCCAACCAGCAAGTAGAAGTCGCTAGCACTTTAGTGGAGCGAGCCTCGTCATTTATGCGTGCAGTTCCTTCCAAAGACACGAAACAAATACACAAAGGGTCTATTACGGAAGTCTTTGTTTATTAGCTTTTGATTAAAAGCTTGATATGGAATATTATTTTTTGATAATTATGAGGATAAATAAAAGCGAGCCTATCTCCTTCGATCTCATATGAGCCAATTAGCAAACTTTTGATCGGGGTTCCAGCCGATTCTATTCATTCGTTTATATAATATTTCCCCTTTATGTACATGTATCAAATCAATTCGCCAGCAGACTCAATTTCCTTTTCGAAACACTAACCCTCTACTTAGATGATGAAGTCACTTTTTGTTACCGATCCTCCACCACTTCTAACGAGGCCACCAGTCGTGTATAATCTAGCCCCAATAATCCTCTTTAGCACTAGATCAGATTTTATTTTATTACCTATATGTACGGAAAACGAAGTGTACCGGGCGGTCCACACTAGTGAAATCACTCAAAAAATTTGTAAAATCGGTACGCTCGCCAGCTATAGCCAGTATTAAACTTACCTGGAACACCGAGCGATTCTCGGTAATGCACGTGTTTGTTTTTAATTTAATCAACCATTTGTTTTATTTTGATTCAACCACCTGTTAATAATTAGTTTCATTAAAAACTCATCAAAATTTTTTTCCCAAAAGTGAGACCTGGTATTAAATCGATTCTTCCATGTTTTCAGCAATTTTTACCAATAATAATCTAAACGTCAAAAATTCAATACCAATTCAATTCAATGTAATCGGAATTAGTAGTTTTCTTTATAACATTTAGGGAAAGCGGTGTTGGTTTATAGTGAAACATATTAAACACAGGAGTTTTTTAACGGGTTATAGTGGTGTTTCACAAGTAAAAATAAAAATTAAAAAAAGATTAAATTTTCAGTCTTTTGTAAACTGCTGATGATGGGCTCCAAACCCGAAATATGTGTAGAGTAAAATAAAACTCTAAAAATATAATTAAAGGATTTTTTTAATTTTTAAATTTTAATTTTTACTTGTGAAACACCAGTATAACCCGTTAAAAAACTCTTGAGTTTTCTTTATCTTTGGGCAGCCTTTCCATCAATTCGGCATTAAATTCTATCTCTCCATCTTCAATACCTCTATTTAATTTTTTATTATAAGAACATTAAAAGGGTTCCGTTTTACTTCATAAATGGATTCCTAAAAATAAAAGCCTAATTTATTTTATGGAAAGTAAAACTTCAAAAATTTGATTTACGGAGATAGTATTGTAATAATTCACTTATTCCATAAAATTGAAAGTAATAAAAATTCAATTTCAAGTTTCGCTATTTTAAAGTAAGCTGAAAAATTCTCGTTTCCATCTTTTCTGTCTAAAATAATAATAAGTCGCTTGGACATTTAATATCATTTTAGAAAGAAATAAATTTTGTAATTAACCAACAGCTCGGAGTAATTGTAAATGGTCACCTATCCAAGAACTAATACTTAATTTCCCTTATCTAAGGATTAGATAGGTACTTATAAATTGCGAATGCATTTGGTCATTCGAAATTGTTTGTAGGGATTTGTGCTCACTCGATTAAAAGAAATTTTTAATATGTTGAAAAAATTCTGCAGATAAAAGACAACCAACAAATAGATATTATGACAATAATATTTCATCAACTTAAATATTTTTCTGCAGATAAAATATAAAAAAAATCAAATAAATAAAGTGTCACGTTCTGATGTGGCCATCCACTTGACTTTACCATACAACCGGGCTCTTCACTTATATTTAATATTTAATAAAATTATTTATAATCATGGAGGGGAAGGGTTAGTTTTTGAATTTTTACTTTACTATCCAGGGTATGGTAAAGTATTGTAATCGTGAGTGAAAAAAGTGGGGTTTTTTTCTTTTTTTTCGAAGTATCTCAAAAACGGCTGAAACTATTTTGATTAAAAAAATTGAGCTAAACCATGGCATTTCGCTCTACAAAAAAGCTCTAATAAGTGAACATCGAAAAAATGATATTTTTTGAGATAAGAATTGTTTTGTCAAAATATAGCCAGAGATCTTGAAGAGTTGGGTGCTCAAGGAAATTGGAACTCTATGGCACGGGATAGGACAAAGTGGCGAGGCATTATAGAGGAGGCTAAAACATTGGAAATGTTCGGCCACAGAAAGTAAGTAAGTAAGTATGTTTATATCTATGACCTGTCAATTACATCTATACTTATATTGTTTTATGGTATCAATCTAGAAAGAAAAATTCTACTATGTCTCAGTTATTTTTATCTTTATTTCAACCAATGTTGTTCTAGCCAATTGAGTACTTGAAAAAGTCTCGAGAGAGACGAAACGTTGTACAAAAATTGAAGAAGAACTTCAATAAAAAAACTTTGTCCAATAAACTGAATTTTTAATCTAGTAAGTATAATCATGGAGGGGGTGGGGGTTAGTTTTTGTACTTTTAGACTTCTGGGGGCCCACTGATAATGTACACAAAAATTGAATTTGTTTCATAGACTTTGCATTTTTTGGCCCTACAACCTTTCCCCCATTCTGGGTGGTTAGTTTTTGCATTTTTAGACTTCTGTGGGTCCACGGATTATGTTTACAAAATTTGGTTGAGTTTGCTCAAATGGCCTAGATTTTTAATTTTAAACCCCCCTCCACCCACTTAATTTTGCGTCGAAATACACCAAAATCTAATCAGCTCTTAATCTCAATGCAGCAAAACTATGTGTGAAATTTTGTTTCGATATTCAAACTAGTTTTTGAGCTAGCTCGTCGACAAAAATTTGATAACGCCCAGACTAACAACCAGACTAAAACCAGACTGGCAGACATTTCGACAAAACCATTATTATCGCGAAAAATATAATTTTTTCGATGTTCACTTATTAGGGCTTTTTTGTAGACCGAAATGCCATGGCTTCGCCCAATTTTTTTAATCAAAATAGTTTGAGCCGTATTTGAGATATTTTGAAAAAAAAATCAAAAAATCACTTTTTTCATGCACGATTACAATACTTGACCATACCCTGTATGGTAAAGTAAAAAAGAAATAAGTGAGTGCTTTCGATTAAATTTAATTTGGATGCGTTAAAATAATTATAAAAAAAAAAATAGGAAAACAAACTATTTTCAGTCGATTTCTGAGTACGGATTTTAGCTTGAGCATGATAAAATTGCTGTAGATGCATGTCTCCATATCTCATCTCAAGACGTGCTGACACTAATTTATAGTCTTGCTGGTGCTCTACTGGAATAGTTTGGAGAGTGCTAAGAGGGTCGCCGCGAAGAGCAAGCATAAGGAATGTACCTTTTTCACTGTCCGTCCATCGGTTTACACTGGCCTCTGCTTCAAATTGCCGGTAGGTAATCCATGGTGACTTTCCATCGAAAGTTGCACCATGGTGGTTTCATTTGTACTTTTCTTGAAAACAAGTTCCCTCTTTGGGTTCGCCATAGTCGAGATCAATAAGTGAGTCCGTGTGATTTTCCAAAATTGGGGTTGATAGCTTGGACGGCGGCGTCTGGTTCTCTGGTCGAACGCTTATCTGATCCAAAACTTTTTGCCTGCCTGAAAATTCCATAAATTTGACTATTTTTTGCAAAGAGAACGCCATTTTTAAAATGAAAATTATAATCACGCTAAATCTTAATGCTTGAGATACCGTTGGTATCAAAATCTAGACACATAGAAATATAAACAGATAAAAAATCAGACATTCTTGCTATCTTAAATTAAAGGTATCGTTGCCGATACCAAGTTCCAAATAGTTCCTTAAATCAAGACCTTATAACTTTTACCATTTATAAAGTAGCAAGGTGTGATTTGCTCATCGATAGCAATATTGAAAAAAATATTACACAGCTGTTCAAACGTCTCTCCAATTAAAAATTTTGTTTCTAGTTGAATGCAACGCAGCAGTAGTCTATACCGGGTGAGTTGTTTTACTTTACCCAATGCGAAGCATAGGGAAATTATTGTAATCGGTCTCGCGCCAAGCGGGATTTCAAAGGGTCCTCAGGTAAAGACTACGGAACCCATGGACTCAATTAAGGTCACAAATTGTAGTATTCAATTAGATTGAATTTTAGCACGTGAAGATTTTGCCAAAAATTTCTTGGGGTCTCGTCGAGAGGCCAAAATGTGCCATTTTTTTGGAAGTGCGTGCGAATGGATGGATGGATGTTATCGTTTGTTTCGTCCACGATTTTTTCCACACCTTTGCACCGATTGAAATGAAATTGAAAACCTACCATTATTTTAACAAAATGAAGCACTCACTGCTTAGTTTTTGGTATATATCGGCCCACAAACATTAGTACTTTATTTCGGTACTTTTTTAGTTTTTTCTAAATATCTTGAAAATGACTTGACCAATTTTGATGAAATTTAATATCCTAATTAAGTATCTTGGGGACAACAAAAAAGGTTAAATAAAGTTTTTAGTAAAAGTATATTTTAAAGTACTTTACTCTAGAGTAAGATAGTACTTTTTTTTAAATTCCTTATTTTACCAAAAATTAAAAAAAAATTTTAAATTTATTCATTTGATCGGTAATATAGCTCATTTAAACTTGCTTAAGTAAGAATGGTTAGGGCTCTCTCTGTGAAATGCTAAAAATTTGGGAGTAAATTTTATAAGTAACCATAGCAACTGAATTGTTTTTTTATCCGTTACCTTTGCTGAAGACATGTAGGAATCGAGTTAACATCAAAAATAGTGATTGATTCTGATTTAATACTTGAGGAATAACAATTCTATGTTGGATTTTTGACGTTTCGGTTTTTATTGGTAACCATTGTTGAAGACATGGAGGAATCGAGTTAAAATCAAAAATAGGGATTGATTCTGATGTAATACTTGAGGAATAACAATTCTTTATTGGATTTTTGACGTTTCGGTTTTTATTGGTAACCATTGCTGAAAACATAGAGGAATCGATTTAAAATAAAAAATAGCGATTGAATTTCATCTAGTACTTGGGGAATAATCATTCTATAGTGGATTTTTGACGTTTCGGTTATTATTGGTAACCATTGCTGAAGACATAGAGGAATCGATTTAAAATCAAAAATAGCGTTTGATTCTCATCTAGTTTATTAAATCAATTATACCTCAAAAAAAACATAATAATTATTTTTAACAATTATTCAACTTAATTATCAAATAATAATGATTAAATAATTATTAAATCAAAAAGTCACAACAATGAAAATAAGTGTTTATAATGATATTAAAACTTCATTATACACAGATTTAAGAGATTATTTTCTACTTATTAGAACTATTTAAAATTCTTGAGTTTAAAAAAGTTTATTTCTCGAGTCAATCCAGTAGATAGTTATATTGTATTACCATAATAAAAATGGAGCATTTTTCGTTGATGGCAGAATTGAAATGGTCTTAATTTATGCGGTGAATGTGGAATAAGTATTATGGGGCTGCTATTGAAATGGATGCCGAGCGTTTTCCTGATAGAAATACACCCTCCCAAGCTTCATTTTATCGTGTTGTAAATCCGTTAAAAAAAACAAGAAATATAAAGGCTACAAAGAAACCGAAACATGCCAAAATAACGAAATTGGAACTGGAATTCATCCAGAAGACATTCCTGGAATGTCACAGAACATGGTCGTAAAATTATTAAATAATTAATTATTATTAAAAAATTTATTTAATAATTAAATATTTGATCATTATTATTTGATAATTAAGTTGAATAATTGTTAAGAATAATTATTATTTGGATTTTTTTTGAGATCTAATTGATTTAATATTTTTTTTATTTGATTGTCGTACAAAAAAATAGTTCTTATAGAAAGTTGTTCAGTTTTTTTGTAGATTTAGGAAATGAAAAGAAAAATATAGTTTTCTAATTAAAAACAGAACTTGACCTTGAAATACCCTTGAAAGCTTGTTCTAGGTCGACAAACAATAGAGTAGTTTAGTTTCCCCTTGATATAAATAAACTTTTATTTGAAACCTTTTTTCATATAATGCACTGTTTTTGAGTTATAAGACTGTCTCAAGATAAAAACTCACCCGGTATATATATATATATATAATTTATCTTATATCATCTTTTATTATCATAAATTCTTTGAACTTTTAAAGTGAGTGTTTCGTAACTCAATAAATGGAATTGGAAATGTCTCTAATCGAATTCCATCATTCAATATATATGTATATATAAATGCATTTTTATTTGTATCGATAAAAGAATTGTTATTCATTGAAATAGTGATTGTCGCTGATTTTCATCTCGGAGCAAATCCTTCTATACATAAAGGAAGTCATCTCTTGCTATTTCGCTGCAACCTCAAATTACTCGGTACCATCGGCAAGCGAACCCTTCCTGGTCCAGTGTATTGAATTCATTAGGGTATTTTCAATTTTTTTCTTGTCCTATTTAGAAATTACTGCAACGAGGAGAAAAATCATTTTCAGGTATGATTTTTAGGGGCAATCAAAGAATTGTAGCTCTTAAGGTAGTTCTTTTACAAATGCAAAAGTTCAAGAAGTCTTCGAAACTTGGAATATAAGTCATTAAAAGCATAAAAAACACACTGTTAAAATTTGAAGACGATTTACCACACCAAACATGAAATAATTGCAATTAAACATTGAAATTTTGTGCATATGGTAGCATTGGGAAAGCTTGGGAAAATGATCATTACTTTATTTTTTCAATTGAAGGACTTTCACCATCTTGATGAAAAATTAATATTTGTTCGAATAATATATTCAGAGTAACTTAAAAAAATTGAAATTATTTACCTCGTAGTTTTGATAAAAAAAAACATATTTGGGCGATTATTTTTAGTGGAGGGATATAAGAACAATCGCTTGGAAACGATTCATTCATAAAGAGGATATAGTAGTGTGAGAAGTACAGTCACGTTAAAAAACATAACCTAAAATTTTAGCACCGTTCTTATTTATAGAGTGGTTACGAGGCTAAAACTTTTTGTCTGGATTGTCACGAAAGAACTACATTAAGCTATATTATAAATAAAAGACAAGCTTGAAATTACTTGACTAAAGGAATTATTATTTAACGGGTTATAGTGGTGTTTCACAAGAGAAACACCACTATAACCTGTTAAATAATAATTCCTTTGTTTAATATGTTTCACTATAAACCAACACCGCTTTCCCTAAACTTTACTTCGGACCAGATTCACTCAAATTAAAGTTAAAATATCATTTCATTTCGACATGCTATTGATATAGGTGTTTAACAAGTTTTCTATCACGCTTAAAATCAATCCTTCTTCATTAATTCGAAACACGATATAATTTATGCCCGTTTTTGATGCTTTGGAGGCAGAGTTGTTTATGAAAAGAGAGTTTATCTCATTAAAAATGTAATTTCATCTCTTTTGATAAATAATTGATGCCCATCGACAAGGACAGCGATTTTGAAAAATTGTTTAGTATTTTTTACGACAGCTCTAATCAATTCTCCTCTCTTAATTTTAATCGATATAAAATGTATACCTAATCATTGAAATACACCTACCATACATTGGCAGTGCCGGATATAGGGTTCTTCGGGCCCCGGGCGGTATATATATTTTCTCTCCCCCCCCCTTATGAAAAATTCTTAAACACTTTTTTAGTAATTTTTATTACTTTACCATACAGGGTATGGTCAAGTATTGTAATCGTGCATGAAAAAAGGTGTTTTTTCCTTCTTTTTTCGAGAAATATCTCAAAAACGGCTGAAACTATTTTGATTAAAAAATTGGACGAAACCATGGCATTTCGTTCTACAAAAAATCCCTAATAAGTGAACATTGAAAAAATTATATTTTTCAAGATAATAATGGTTTTGTCAAAATGTCTGCTAGTCTGGTTTTAGTCTGGGCGTTATCAAATTTTTGTGGACGAGCTAGCTGTAGTATGTTGTAGTTAGCTAGTTGTATGGTAAAGTCAAGTGGATGGCCACATCAGAACACGTCAGCTTATTTTTTTTTATTTTGTACATTTACAGATAATTTATTATTTTTTCTTAGGTTAGTAGTGAAACATTGAATATATATGAAAGATATTAATTTGCCGATGGTAATAGATTCAAATTTACTAGAAATTCATAGATCAAAGATGGTGTCATCTATTAATTCCGATGGAGTGGAATATTTTTAATTATATGTCAGAGGGGTTGTTTTTCACCCCTCGGGAATCGAACCCGAGTGCCAGTAACAGCAATCCGGGCCACCTGGCTCACCTGCGGGATACGAACCTCTCTGACATATGCAAACGCGTAAAATATTTTACTCAAAGATTGTTATCTTAATTTGTAAAATTTCGCGATATAGTGATTCTAAATTTAAACATATAGCCATGCCATATAATTTAAATAAAGGTGGTTGAGTGTTTCGAATTTTGAAGAAATTCAAAATTCGAAGGGCAATGGAATGACTTTTCCTAATTTAATATGAAAGATATTAATTTGCCGATGGTAATAGATTCAAATTTACTAGAAATTCATAGATCAAAGATGGTGTCATCTATTAATTCCGATGGAGTGGAATATTTTTAATTATATGTCAGAGGGGTTGTTTTTCACCCCCTCGGGAATCGAACCCGAGTGCCAGTAACAGCAATCCGGGCCACCTGGCTCACCTGCGGGATACGAACCTCTCTGACATATGCAAACGCGTAAAATATTTTACTCAAAGATTGTTATCTTAATTTGTAAAATTTCGCGATATAGTGATTCTAAATTTAAACATATAGCCAATGCCATGGTGAAAAACAACCCCTCTGACATATAATTAAAAATATTCCACTCCATCGGAATTAATAGATGACACCATCTTTGATCTATGAATTTCTATTGAATATATAGATAGAAATACTTTAATATATGGTATATTAATCACTTCTTCCAAAAAAAAATTATTTGCATTATACTATAATATAAGAATATCACATTCTAAAAAATATTTTTCTACAAACTAGAGTTGACGAACACCAAATTGTCATTCCTACACAAACATATATAAATATATTGAAATAGAAATATCTGTCTATAATTACAAAATCAAAATTAAAACAGGAACACACAGTTGAAAGAAAGCGTTATATATAGTAGGAAGGATCTATTGCGGTCATCTGAGTTGTCGATGTTAGCAGATTTGATATATAGGGGAAAATATGGTTCAAATAAAAGAAAATACTAAGAAATTTTATAATGTGAAAGTGGAGGTAAGAATTGATGTAATGTTATTTAAAGACATATATACTATTGTATCATCTTAATTTCTAGATACTGAAGATGGTTTTAGTAAAAAACCAAAACGTTTCTTTGTTTTAAATAAAATAAGTAATAAAAATAATAATTAATTATTTATACACATAATGGACCAATTCGGGCTAAAAATTACCCGTATTTCATTCCCTTTGGAAGAAGTGATTGAATATATTGTAAAATTTTTGTCAAAGGAAGGGCAAGTTGGGAAAAAATAATAAGAAATTTGGTATTGGTAAATAAATGAAACACATGTTCTAACACTTAAATCTACAAATATATTAACAATAACAATATTAAAAAAATAAACTTTACTGTAGAAAAAATAAGAAAATAAGTAAATAATACCATATATAAAATTATCAATATTTTACATATTAAAAATTTAGAGAAAAAAATATTATTAGATATGCAATACTTTTTTCTTTAACGAACTCTTGTATTAAATCGTTGCAATCCAATTTTTCAAATGCTTCATTTTCTATATAAAGTATAGATAACCCATCTATCTATTCTTTCTGGTCCGATACTTGATCTTAAATAATAGCGACAAACGAAGGAATTACTGCAGTTTATACAAAATTAAGTAGTATAATAAGTAGCGACCGGATTTTTATGCAATAAAAACTGCCAAAATATGCCATACAATACGCAGTTAAAAGGCTGAAATATGCAAGTAATATACAGAATACGTTGAAAAATGCAAATATATGCAGTAAAAAATGGCAAAATAAATTTTTTATGCACTAAAAAATTAAAATTGAAGACAAAAAGACTATATATTTGAAGGAGTGCTATGAAAGAAATAAAATGATAAAATAAGCTATAGACACCAAGTGTCAAATATGTACTTTTATTGAGTAAAAAATTTCACAAAATTCTCATTATATTTAATATATTAAAAAATCTTTAAACTCAAAGAAATAATAGGTGCTCTTGAATAAAATCAACATAATAAATATAATAATGTTTCAAAAAATGTGATCGAAAAAATGCGGACGGGAGGGGGGTAGTTTTATTTAACAGAGACGATTGTATTGTATTGCTTTTATTTTTTTATATTAACAAGCTTTTCTTATTGACGTACAAATAATAAACTGATAAAATAATGCAAATATTTGACCGGCTATAATCTGATCACTACACTAATTTACACCCACTTTCACACAAACACACGAACACTCAATGGCCAAAATGGGCTATAGTTACCGAAGGCCATTAAAAAAATAAAAATAAAATAATAATAATAACGAAATAATTAACAAAGGATCTCAAAAATAATTAAAATTTGATTGTAATTGTGAATAATTTATGTTTACAAATATTTTTCTAAATTATCTTCAGGTTATTATGTTTATGGCCACTTCAAATTGATTTATACGATGAAAAGGAGCGTTCCACATCCTCAGATGTAATAGGGGCAAATTTAAAGGAACTTTATATATGGTATATATATTTCTTCATTTTTTTCATTCTTTCTCCAAAAATTTACTTTTAAAAAATTTGTATTTGGCGCGAAATAGGCAATATTTGACAAAAATCCTTCAAATATGCAATTTTATGTAATATTACTCAAATATTCAAAAATATGCAGTATAAAATTTAACCCACAGTATCCTAGATACATGATTCGGATAGATAATTGATCCCCTGGGTCGTATGAGGAGGCAAACAAAATATGCGATTGCATAGGAATCCGGTATCTAGTTATTAGTAATACTAGCAATGTTTTATTTTTTCATTTTTCCTTTGTTTACCCTCTTGGTATCCCGTCGGTAAAACCGGCCCTTTCTCGGTGACTGGCAACAGAGACACCCTTCCAGAATATCTCCTTTAGGTCCAACTATCCCTTAATTTAATTGTTAGAGAGAGTCACTTCTCGACTCGAAGCCACGCGAGCCTCTTCCATCCTATCTTTAATCATCATTAAACATGGCATTAGAGCCCGGAGACAAAGGTATGCAATTAGGAATTCACAGGAAAACGCAGAGCTTCAAGATGACATATTTGTTTAAGCTTTTGGTGTTATTTAGTTAAGTTCATTCATCGTGTAGATTTTCACTTTCACTTGGTTTTCACTATAGCAATTGGAAATTTTCCATTGGTTTTCAAGGGAAATATACAGGGTGTTCCACAGAACTCGTTCATTAAAAGTTTTCAGGGAAGGAGTTGAGAGAAAATTTTGAACTTTGACACATTTATGTTTTGGAATTTGCTCTTTTTAAATAAATTATTAACAACTTTTGGACACTTTCTGTCTTCGCGCAATCACTATCAACTTTCTTATTTTCTATGGAACTCTCCAAATATTTTTGCATCATTAAATTAAGCGGTTAAAAACTAAGATGATTTTGTATAATCTACTTGATGTCTAAAAATTATAATTTCTGAGTTATTTTAGATAGTTTGTAAAATCTACCAATTTATCGTTCATCTTTTAAAATTAATAATAATTAAACTATTGTATGTAGAATTAATTTGATCAATTAGAACTCTTAAGTAGACATTAAAGAATCTTACTTAATCATAAAAATTTAAATTTTATATCAAGGATGACCATAATGATCGTTAATTTCTGAAAATCAAAAAGTTGTGAATACTCAATTTTTTCAAATGGAACATGGCATAAATTTTAGCATTTTTGAATTCTACATAAAAATCCCATAGGAGTTTATTGAATATTCCCTAAACCTAAAATGAATAGATTTTTAAATAAAAAATATTTTAAATTTCTCTCGTCTAGATCTTAATTATTTAGGCATTATAAATAAGATCTGGACGAGTGAAATTTAAAATATTTTTTTATGTAAAATAGTATTCATTCTAGGTATAGGCAATATTTAATAAACTTCTATTGGATTTTTATGTAGAATTCAAAAATACTAAAATTTATGCCATGTTCCATTTAGAAAAATTGAGCATTAACAACTTTTTGATTTTAAGAAATAAACAATTATTATGCTAATCCTGGATATAAAATTTGAATTTTTATGATTAAGTAATTATATTGGCTGGCAAAATGGGTTTATGCTCGATGGGAATAAATAACAAAAAAAATAAATAATTAAGTAAGATTCTTTAATGTCTAATTAAGAGTTTTAATTGGTCAAATTAATTCTACAAACAATAGTTTAATTATTATTAATTTTTAAAGATGAACGCTAAATTAGTACACAAAGAGAAACAAAGAGGTTGTCCTCTGCTTGATGCAAATAAACATATACACATATATATCAAGATGATATATCTGTATATATATTATTTATTTGTTTGAGACTATAGTTTCGAAGACTTGGTCTTCATCATCAGTCTTTTCTTCAATTATAAATGTTTTTCATGGAGTCAATATCATATGGATATTGAAAACTTGATGTTCTTTCTTCACTGCTGGAAGGCTAGGAACTTATAAACTAATAAAAATTTATTAAATCCATATGATATTGACTCCATGAAAAACATTTATAATTGAAGAAAGACTGATGATGAAGACCAAGTCTTCGAAACTATAGTCTCAAACAAATAAATAATATATATACAGATATATCATCTTGATATAAATGTGTATATGTTTATTTGCATCAAGCAGAGGACAACCTCTTTGTTTCTCTGTGAATCAACAACTCTGCTACTCTCGGCAAAACAAAAACTTTTCAGCTAAATTAGTAGATTTTACAAACTATCTAAAATAACTCAGAAATTATAAATTTTAGACATCATGTACTTTATACAAAATCATTTTAGCTTTTAACACTTAATCTAATGATTCAAATATATTTGGGGGTTCCATAGAAAATAAGAAAGTTGATAGCGATTGCGGAAAAACAGAAAGTGTCCAAAAGTTGTTAATATTTTATTTAAAAAGAGCAAATTCCAAAACATAAATATGTCAAAGTTCAAAATTTTTCTCAGCTCCTTCCATTAAAACTTTTAATGAACGAGATCTGTGGAACACCCTGTATATGGTAAGTATAAAGAGTGCCGAGTCTTAAAAAAAAAAATTATCATTTTCCTCAAATTGTTTTTAGAAATGTTTGAAACTTGGAGAAACATCATTTTCAACTATTATTTTCTCTCTCTCTGAGTCTGCCTGAATTACGAAACTCACAATAATTACAGAACAAACGCCGTAAAAAATATCGTTTCTTTCTACTCGTTACCCATTTTGAGTTATTCTAGTATCAAAATCCAGACTCACACTTAGAAAAAAATCATGAACAAAAATTATTATAGAGCGGATTCTTAAAATTTGGCACACACACACACAAAGGAATAAATATATAAGCTTTTTTTATGCATGTAATCATATTTTAACAAAAAGTGTTTGCCGACGAATAGTTTTATATGTTTGACTAAGCTAGTCTATTCATCAAATTATTTTTTGCATATTTAACTGTTATTAAATAAAATATCATGTAATGACTCCTCTTCATATTAGATATATTTATTTTTATTTGTTAAAACTCTTAGATTTATAGATATCCAGCATTTTCCATGACATGAAATTATCAATTTTTTTCAAAAAATCTCAGTTTTTCCTTCATAAAATCAAAAACCTCTCATCCTAGAAACTTGATTTCTGTCTCATTCTCTAGGAAATTTTGTTGACTTGAACGTTTACTTGGACCACTTTTTTTGATAAAACTCTTAGATTTATAGATATCCAGCAATTTTCCATGACATGAAATGATCCATTTTTTCAAAAAATCTCAGTTTTTCCTTCATAAAATGAAAACCACTCATCCTAAAAACTTGATTTCTGTCTCATTCTCTAGGGAATTTTGTTGACTTGAACGTTTAACTTGGACCACTTTTTTGATAAAACTCTTAGATTTATAGATATCCAGCATTTTCCAAAAAATGCAGTTTTTCAAAACTTCAACCTCATTGCGGCACGGGTTATCCTTATGGTTAAGATGAAACTTTAAATTGTAGCAAATCAGTTTAAAAATGTATAGAGTGGTCTTTGTCGAAAACGTGCTCACAATCGGAAAAATCGAAAAAAGTGCGAGTTATTCAAAGTGAGTGTTTTTTGGATCCCCATAAAATATCGAACTACTGGATCAATTTTTTTTAATCGACACGTAATTTTGTCCTCTTTAATTTACTGTAGGACGGTTATTTAAAAAATATGGATCTTTTTCGAGCTATAAGCGAAAAACTGGAAAAAGTCCTAAAATTTCGAGGTTTTTCGGCCACCAAAAGTTGTCCCCCACACTTATGAGGTCGCAAACTTAGATTTGGCATACCCACACCATACCAAACTATCCTAAAAAAAAAAACTTTTCCTGCAATTAATGTAAGCCGAAACCCCCTATATACTGGGCTAAGTCTATCCATTATCATATTTAATACTAGCTGCAAGGCCCGCCTTCCGCGGCCCTCTTGCTAGCCAGGGGCTCGTTCCCTGACCCCACCCCTCGCCACTCCCTCCCCCCGAAACCCACCCAGCACCCACCCACACCACCACCCGAATGTACAGACAAAACCTTAATTATATATATATATTAGGTGGGTCAAAAATCCATTATTTTTTTTACAAGTGACACGGAAAAAATGGTTGCTAGACACCCCAAAATTCTGTCTAAATATGAGCTCTTAATTTTAAAGTGAAGCATCCTCCCGCATCGCTGTTTCTTATGTTTTTCTCAGTCCAACGAGTGGAATAAAATCATAGCACCCGCCACTGATTGCGCACAGAAAATGTTCTTGAAGAATTTCGTAGGAAATTTAACGTTCTTAGCAAAGAGCGTATCTCCATATTTTTCCGTAAACTTCACCATTTTTTGAAGATATTGAAGATTTAAGTTTGATTATTTTAAGACAAATTTCATTTTTGTTTATGAATTTTATAACTCTACATAAAATACATATAAAATTTGCAATAGAAATTTTTTATAGAAATTAACCGCTCTATAAAAAGGGTGTCTTATATTTTAGGCGATTAAATTAAGCGTTCAAAAGATATTCATCATCAAACTTTCATGTGTAAAGATTTTAAGAGTTTTTGATTAGATATTCGAAAAATTTCAATTTAATTTATAAGTTTTGAGAACATTTACACGAATTTTAATTTTTATCAACTGAGAAACTTCGAAATATTTGACAAGAGTGTAAATGTTCTATGAAACTTCATAAATTAAATTGAAATTTTTCGAATATCTAATCAAAAACTCTTAAAATCTTTACACATGAAAGTTTGATGATGAATATCTTTTGAACGCTTAATTTAATCGCCAAAACATAAGACACCCTTTTTATAGAGCAGTTAATTTCCTATAAAAATTTGTATTGCGAATTTTATAATAGCCATTTATTGTCGAGTTATAAAATTCATAAACAAAAATGAAATTTGTCTTAAAATAATCAAACTTAAATCTTCAATATCTTTCAAATGGTGAGGTTTACGGAAAAAATATAAGATACCTTTTTTGTAGAGCATTAAATTTCCTACGAAATTCTTCAAGAACATTTTTCTGTACAATCAATTAATGATGAGGTATGAATTTTTTTCTATTGGACTGAGAAAAAAATAAAAAACTGCGATGCGGAGGATCTTCTTATTAAAATTAAGAGCTCATATTTAGAAATAATTTTTTTAAGGTGTCTAGCAACCCATTTTTCCGTGTCACTTGTAAAAAAAAATAATGGATTTTTTTGACTTCCATCTTAATATATATATATATATATATATATATATAGATAGATAGATAGATAATTTCATTTAAATTGGTAACCATGACGACTGTTTTTGTTAGGGGACGTACATAGGTAGGTACATACAGAGGCAGGCACAAATGCGCTTTAATAGTATAGGATTTTAGACAGCTCATTAACTAGGCCGGCCGCCGCCCGATTGAGCCTATCGATGAAGGGGTTAGAATCTTTGTTACCTATTATAGGTACAAGATGCAATTAAAAATAAATGTAAATATATTTTGATAAAAGTAAATGTCATTGTTTTGAGAAATCTGTTGATCATTATCATCTCTCTTGATTTTCTATTTTAATAAATTATTGATTTTGCTTTTAAAAATTGTAAATAACAAACTATGCAATAAAAAATTGGATTTTTTTGACCACTAACTAAACAGAAAGTATTTGCTATAAAACAAGGTAATAATTTTTTTATACCTCTATTATGACATGGCATTAAAATATAAATAAAATTAAAGAAAATATATTTTCTGTAGTTAAGTGGATCTCGAGAGTCCAAAAATCTAATCTGTTCTTTACATTGAAAATAAAAACATTTTGCTACAAGAACGAAGTTTCTTCGACTCTCCGTTTTTGAGTTAACTTGGGTATTAAAATACACACCGACTTCGTAGACCTAGAGAAAACAAATCATAGCTGAAAATTATTTTTTTCCAAGACATTTTTTTTTTGGAAACTCGATCAGTAGATACTTATTATTTTTTTTTTTTTGGATTTAATATTAGGCCTTCATTGTTAATTAATGTTGAAGCTCGAAAAATTTCTGTGAAATAAACAAAATTCCACAACTAATGAACAATTCTTTTAATTTTCTCCATAGTTTGAGTTTTGAATTTTGAAGGTCCTCAAAATATCAAAATTGTGTACACTTAATTTGTGGAAGCCTTGAATACTAGAAAACGCAAAAGTCATCCACCCAAATTGGGGGAAGGGTAAAAAATTTAATAAAGTTTTTCCAAACAAGAAATTAAACTCAATTTGAATAAATCAAGCTAAAGCACTGGGCCTAGTTTGATAAAAATTTAAAGACAATATTTCTTTATACTGACTAGTATGTGCAGGGTCTATAAGAGGGGGGGGGGGAGAGGGGCAGCCTCTGGCCTCGAAATTTTAAAGTATTCTCATAATAGCTGAATTTGTTAATTAATGTTGAAGTTCTAAAAATTTCTGTGATATAAATAAATGTCCTAATTTAATAAAAATAAAATAAAATTCTTTTCATTTTCTTTCTCAATAGTTTGAGTTTTGAATTTTTAAAGTCCTCAAGAAATATTAGTAGCCTTGGATCTCACATTTTCTCTGAAAGACTCTCTGCTAGCCGGGATAGTTAATAAAAATTTCTAAAAGAATTGCAAATTTGGAAAGGATAAACTATTTGACACAATGTGTTTGAAGGTAGCAATAGAATTAACTATTTATTTTAGATTAAATAGTAAAAATATTCCCTGAAAGCTACTATTTTGTCAGAGTAGTATGGAATTTATATCTTTATTAGCACCATCTTTTAAAAGATTTTCTGTAGTTGCAAATGTCTTTTTAATTTTTTACTGTCAATTTCAAAAAGCTTATATAATATATAAGAAACTACCTTAGTAGATTTCGAGAATCTATATAGCCCCTATATAGTTACTATATAGTTTGAAACATTGTGCTACTAGGATAAATTATCATCGTATGTTTTAAATGGCGTGGTAATAAAAGGCTCGCTGCAAAAGGCTCAAGAGCTAATTTTTCTCATTTCATTTTATCAGCCAATAGTCAATTCTTTTATCTATTACAATCACGATTGATGAAATAATTCGAATATTATAACATCTCTTTCCGAAATCGAAATTGAATTTTTTTTTCATTTAGAGCTTCTTAACTGATTAAATTTTTTTTGAACTTCTATAAGAAAAATATTGAATTATAAAATATAAATAAATAATTGTTCTAAAATTAAAATCCTAAAAAATGTAGTCTGAATTTGAACTTGATTTATGAAGTTTTGCCTGTATTTAGGCAACATTTTCCGCGCAGAAGAATGAAAGCTGCGTAGGAGCTAGGCGAGTCCAGTCGTTGATGGAATGGCTTGTCTTTTGTTTTTTACTTTACCATACAGGGTATACTGAGCCTTTCTTATCATTGCCTGTAGTTGTATATTTTAAATATATTGAATTTTAGAATATTTGAAAAATTAATTTATTATTTTAAAATGTATACGTTACTAACAATTTAGTAACGGCAAAGAGATTTTTTAATTTATTAATTTTTTCCTCTTATTAATAAACGAAAGTATCGGAAGCTCAAGAAGAACAGTGAGTCAATGGGTAGGAAGTAATCTCTGAAGTCGAAGCCTTCAATTCACGAAGTTTATTTTAAATACTAAGGAATACAACTTGGTTCAAGTAAATTGATTTCTCATTTATTCCACTCTGCTTATATTTCGTGTGTATTTCAATCAAGGGAAGTATAATATTTCTTTCTTCACTCCTTTTATAAATAATGAGTAACGATTAAGGCCGTCAGGTATGTGGGTCTATTCTAGAATAATAAAATTTAATAATAATTTCTACTCGATTAAAACTCGTCAGGACATGTCTTCTTCTTGCTTGAGTAGCAGCTTGTTGATAACAGAAAAGGATTATTCTAACCATGGCCTTTTCAGAAAAAAACAGTTTTAATTCCTACTTTGATCATGTTCAAATTAAGCAATTATTTCTAACGAGCATAAATATAATAAATAAAAATACTTCAGGCCAAAAAAAAAAAAAAAAAAAAAAAAATGAAACTTTAATTTTCTAAATTTTAATTATATATATAGTATTATTTTTATGCATTACATTTTTAAGTACTCCTATTTAATCCTCTAAGCGGTGAAACGGGTTTAATGATTCATCATCTTTCTTGATTTTCTATTTGAATAAATTAATGATTTTGATTTAAAATTGTAAATAACAAACCACGCAATCAAAATTTGTAGTTTTTTTACCGCTAGGAGATAGTATTTGCTATAAACAAGATAATAATTTTTTTTTAATTTTAACAATTTCTTTTGTTACCTCTGTTATGACATGGCATTAAAATATCAATAAAATTAAAGAAAATATGTTTTATGTAGTTCTGAAGCTGGAGAGTCCAAATTCGAATCCAGTTCTTTACATTAAAAATAAAAGTATTTTGCTACAAGAACGAACTTTACGCGACTTTCCGTTTTTGAGTTATCGTGGATATTAAAATACACACCGACTTTGAGAAAGTCCAAAAAAACGCAAAATCTTTCATGGAAATGTCCACTTCCGGTGTTCCGATGTTCCGCGAAAAGACTTGCTGTACCCCTTCTAGCCTATATCGAGCTTGAGTTCCGAATTTCGTAGCGCTCCGAGATTTATGGTTGCGAAATGCAGTGGGTACATTCTTACGTACGTAAATATCAACTTCCGGTACTTCTATTTTAGCCAAAATCTTGTGGTAGTACTTGAAGCCTCTAGATAGCTTAAGTTTCAAATCTCAAGACTCTGCGACTTTCCGAAGACGAGATATGAACGATTAAAATATTTATTTGCGACATGACTAATTTACACCACTTCCTTTATTTCAATCAGGTTAAAAATTTGACACAACTGATAACTCATGATAAGCACACCAATTTTTAGGGAAGTCGTTACATTCATTTTCGAGAACCCTATTGTATATACAAGGATTGCTCATTTAATAATATAAGATATGATTAAATGGCACTAAAGAAATTAACCTTTTTTTCTATTTCGGATTCATTATTCGACTTTTCATTATTAAAAAAAGAAGGAAGCCAGCTCCATTCTCTAGCAGTGATGAGAATAAACCAAATGATTAATTCATTTAATGGTTCAATTTGTTTCTAATTTGTCCACAATTGAATGATGCTAGAAAATCGCGTATTTGTCGTAAATAGGTCTTTAGAAATGAAAGATATAAATGAGATACCAAGTTAAATTTACTAGTCTTATGCAATTTTTAAATAGAAATAAATTGATGTTATAGATCTCCATTATTTTACAATAATATCTTCCTTCTAGTATATTTTATTTTTTTTAATCCCACACCCCTTAATTTTCCGTAAATTTCAACCGAAATATAATCAGCTCTTAATATAATCTCAATATATAAAAAAAATATAAACAAAATTCCGTTTTGATTTTTCTACGTACTCTAGAGCGTACACAAAATTACTAATTTCACTAGTCTCAGATATTTTTTTATAATAAGGACTTATCGTAGACAAAAATGCCTTAAGGTAGTTGTTTCGCCACAATACTAGCAAAAAGTTAATACTAGAGTATAAAGAACAGACAATAAGGATTTATAATTCATAAGCTCAAAACTTTTTGATGTTTATGTACCACATTCTAGCCAATCCCGTGCTCGTTTGACAAATCTGGCAACATTGTCCGAGCTTGAATATTTTTATCATAAAAATGTCAGATAAAATACATTATAAAAGTTAAAAGATTTCTATAAAAATCAAATAGTTACTTAATAATCGATTGAAAGCTGTTGCAACAATGGCTGAAGCGAAATAACGTTAAAAAAATACGTAAACGCTTAACACAACTTTCGCTAGGTTAAATAAATGCGTTGTTGCCAAATTGTTTTTAGTGTAAATTTTTATTATACATTTTTCATTATTATCCCAGAAACTGTGTTGTAACTATGAATCAAAATTGTCTTAAAATATGTATTGGTTATTGTTTAATGATTTTTTAAAAATGGTAAGAAAGGTTTCTTAATTATAATTAAATATGTATGTAAATTTGCGATATCCCCGTATAGTGCAATGTATAAGAGTCTGAAAAACTCTTTGGAATTTAATATCTCCGGAACTATATTGTTCATAAATTTCGTTTTGCCATCAATCGATCAAGAAGTATTTAAATAATAATCTTTCTAAATTTAAAAAAATCCTAAGAAAACCCATTTGGCGGAACAACAACCTTAAACGAGAAACAAAATTTAAATTGAGATACGTTTAAACAGCTGAGTAGCATTTATTTTCACAATATTGCCGCCGATGAGCAAATCACACCTTGCTACTTTATAAATGTTTTTAAGTTATAAGGTCATGATTTAAGCGAACTGCTTGGAACTTGGTATCGGCGACGGTACCTTTAAATTAAGATAGCAAGAATGTCTGATTTTTTATCTGTTTATATTTCTGTGTGTCTATATTTTGATACCAACGATATCTCAAGCATTAAGATTGTCTTCTAGTGTGATCATAATTTTGCCAAAATATAATTTTCATTTTAAAAATGGCGTTCTACTTTGCAAAAAATAGTCAAATTTATGGAATTTACAGGTAGGCAGAAAGTTCCAATAGTTTGTTTTTCTTTTTTTTTTTATAATTATTTTAACGCATCCACCAAATTTAATCGAAACTTATTTCTTTTTTACTTTTAGTATATTGAGTATCATGCATGAAAAAAGTGGTTTTTTGATTATTTTTTTCGAAATATCTTAAAACGGCTGAAACAATTTTGATTAAAAAAATTGGGCGAAACCATGGCATTTCGCTCTACAATAGAGCTCTATGAACATCGAAAAAATTATATTTTTCGAGATAATAATGGTTTTGTCAAAATGTCTAATTGGTTTTAGTCTGGTTGTTAGTCTGTGCGTTATCAAATTTTTGTGGACGAGCTAGCTCAAAAACTAGTGTGAATATCAAAAGCAAATTTCACACTTAGTTTTGCTGCATTGAGATTAAGAGTTGATTAGATTTTGTACATATCGACCCAAAATTAAGGGGGTGGAAGGGGGTTAAAAATTAAAAATCTAGGCTATTTGAGCAGGCTCAACCAAATTTTGTATACATAATCAGCCCACAGAGGTCTAAAAATGCAAAAATTAACCACACAAAATGGGAGGGAGGGGGGTTTTAGGGCCAAAAAATGCAAAGATAGGTCTGTGAAACAAATTAAACCAAATTTTGAATACATAATCAGTTGGCTTCAGAAGTCTAATAAGCTGACATGTTCTGATGTGGCCATCCACTTGACTTTACATAAAACCTGGTCCCCTCACTTATATTTAATAAAATTATTTATAATCATGTAGGGAGGGGTTAGTTTTTGAATATTTAGACTCCTGGGGGCCCACTGATTATGTATACGAAATTTGGTTGAGTTTGGTACAAGAGCCTATATTTTCATTTTTTGACCCTCACCCCCCCCCCCCATTTTGGGCGGTTAGTTTTGAATTTTTAAACTTCTGGGGTCCCACTGATTATGTATACAACATTTGGTTGAGTTTGCTCAAACGGCTTAGATTTTTAATTTTTAACCCCCCCCTCCACCCCCTTAATTTTGGGTCGATATGCACCAAAATCTAATCAGCTCTTAATCTCAATGGACCAAAACTACGTGGGAAATTTGGTTTCGATATTCACACTAGTTTTTGAGCTAGCTCGTCCACAAAAATTTGGTAACGCACAGACTAACTAACAGACAGACTAACTAACAGACATTATTGACAAAACAATTCTTATCTCGAAAAATATCATTTTTTCGATGTTCACTTATTAGAGCTTTTGTAGAGCGAAATGCCATGGTTTAGCTCAATTTTTTTAATCAAAATAGTTTCAGCCGTTTTGAGATACTTCGAAAAAAAAAGAAAAACCCCACTTTTTTCATTCACGATTACAATACTTTACCATACCCTGGATAGTAAAGTAAAAATTCAAAAAACTAACCCCTTCCCCCTCCATGATTATAAATAATTTTATTAAATATTAAATATAAGTGAAGAGCCCGGTTGTATGGTAGAGATCAAGTGGATGGCCACATCAAAGAACGTGAGCACTTTATTTATTTGATTTTTTTATATTTTATCTGCAGAAAAAATATCATTTAAGTTGATGAAATATTATTGTCATAATATCTATTTGTTGGTTGTCTTTTATCTGCAGAATTTAATCAACATATTAAAAAATTTCTTTTTAATCGAGTGAACACAAATTCCTACAAACAATTTCGAATGACCAAATGCATTCGCAATTTATAAGTACCTATCTAATCCTTAGATAAGGGAAATTAAGTATCAGAGCTATTAGTTCTTGTATAGGTGACCATTTACAATTACTCCGAGCTGTTGGTTAATTACAAGAAAAAGTAAATTTCTTTCTTTCTAAAATGATATTAAATGTCCAAGCGATCATTATTATTTTAGACAGAAAAGAAGGAAACGAGAATTTTTCAGCTTACTTTAAAAATAGCGAATCTTGAAATTGAATTTTTATTACTTTTAATTTTATGGAATAAGTGAATTATTCCAATACTATCTCCGTAAATCAAATTTTTGAAGTTTTACTTTCCATAAAATAAATTAGGCTTTTATTTTTAGGGATCCATTTATGAAGTAAAACGGAACCCTTTTAATGTTCTTATAATGTCTCTCTGTCTGTCTGTTAGTCCAGAACTAAATAAGAACTAAACTAATTAATATACAAACTTGAAATTTACAAGTTGAATGTATTCATATCTTGAAATCAAAAAATCCTATTAAAATTTAAATTCAACGCTGATTATTTTGGGAAGGTCGAATTTTTTTGGGGTCCTAAATAAAATATATACCTGCCTATATATATTCTTCTTCTTCTTCTTCAAATGGCATACTCAATTCCGAGCGTCGGCGATTAAGGAGGGAAGAATCCTCCGAAACGTCGGTTTAAAACGAAAGGAGAAAGAAAGAAACGAATGACAGTCTAATAAAGACACTTTATTTGGAAATGCTAAATTTTTCTTTCTTTCACTACCCTTGGGCTGCCTTCCATTACTTTCAGTTTACACATTATATTTTTCAAATATAAATGTGAAAGTAAAAAACAGAAATTAGATTTTATGAGATTTTTCGTTTTTCTCTTTCCATATTAAAACAAGAAATTTACTATACAAGTAATTATATAAATGGTGGCCAAATGTTGTTCACCAGGTCCAAAAGAAAACAGAAGACTCTTGAGAGGTATTGGTGTGTGTGTGTGTGTTTGGATATTCTAAATTGTACCACTTTCCTATCAACATTTGATTAAACAAAATAATTATTAATTTCAAAACTTGAACATCTTCTCGTTTTAATTGAAAAGATATAGTTTTCCGAGAGAAGCAGAGGCCAAATCAATGAGGTTGTCTCTGATTGATGCAAATAAACAAATACATATTGTATATTCGTTTGTTGAATGGCTAGTTGAAGCTCGGGGGGTGGGGTCGAGCAGGGTGGGAGGTGGGGGGGGGGGGTACAGTGGTCGAATACTATATAGATTTATTTGTATTTTTTTAATTTGAAAACGGCTCTCAAATAAAAATCGACCTTTTTATCAGGATTTTAAAATAAAAATAATATTAAAATAAAGATTTTAACTGAAGGAAGAAGTTACCGAGCATCGCTCGGTGCTTCCAGGTACTCTTATATTATTAAATGAGCAATTCTTTTATATATATATATATATAATTGGGTTTTCGAAAACGGCTCTAACGATTTCGCTGAAAATTGGTGTACTTATCAAGTCTCATGAGTTATTAGTGGTGAATAAATTTTAATCCTATTGAAATAAAGGAAAGGGGAGTGTAAATTAGGCATGTCGCAAAATAAGTATTTTAATCGTTCATATCTCGTCTTCGGTAAGTAGCAGAGCCTTGAAATTTGAAACTTAAGCTATCTCGAGGCTACAAGCAATACCATAAGGCAAAAAGTTACCGAGCATCGCTCGGTGCTCCAGGAACTATTTCCTTATTAAAGTAACTATTTTCCAAATGTTCATTGGTAAAGGAAGAATTTCTCGCGAAACGTTTGAATATTTAATAAACGTTTTGAAATTGTTTTATAAAAGTTTTTTTTATAGTCTCTGTAAAACTATTGATGGTTGGCTTATCAATCGAAATATATCGAGATAGAGAAATACATGTTTTATTTCAATTTATTTTATACATTTCCTTCCTGTGAAACACCACCCAACTTCAACTTAAAATTAATTATAATTTAACAAAATATTTCAGTATCAAACAAAACCGCGTTCCTCTTAAGATTTTAATTAGATATATATATATATATATATCAGTGGCGTGCGATCCATGAATGGTGTGGAAGCGGCGCATACCCCAAATTCCAAAATATCAAGAGTAATTTAATAATAATAATAATAATATAATATCATTATTTGTTCTTTCATCTTAAATTATATAACTTCATTTGATTAATAAAATTCAAGCTTGTTTGATCACATGTTTATACACAAGACTCGGATTAAATAATTATACTATTTTATGAAAGATATTAATTTGCCGATGGTAATAGATTAAAATTTACTAGAAAATCATAAGATGGTGTCATCTATTAAATCCGATGGAATGGCATATTTTTAATTATATGTCAGAGGGGTTGTTTTTCACCCCCTCGGGAATCTAACCCGAGTGCCAGTAACATCAATCCAGGCCATCTGTCTGACATATAATTAAAAATATTCCATTCCATCGGATTTAATAGATGACACCATCTTATAATTTTCTAGTATACTATTTTAATTAACAAACATTTTATTTTATTTATTTTTGCCATCAAGAGCAAAATGATCATTGCTGAATTTTCTAAACAGCACAGTGTTATATTTGAAAATTTATAAAATTTAAAAAATCTTTAAATAAATACTATACAACTAATTCATTTACCTAAATATATAAAAAAAATTTAAAATTTGAAGAGCTTTTTAACGTGACACGAAGAAGAAGATGAAGAGGAAAGTGAACCTATTGTAGAAGAAGATACTAAGAAATCCACAAAACGTAAAGCAGCCTCTGAAAATTCAACTAAAAAATAAACAAAAAGAAAATGATCAAGACGATTCTGTAGAAGATGAAATTAAAGAAGACTTATCTGAAGGTTCAGAATCTGACGAAGAAAAACCTGCTCCAGTCAAAAAAGGAAAAGCAAAAAAATAATTTTTTAAGAAAAAATAAAAACCGACTTCAAAAAAATCAAATGCAACAAATAAAATACACTAAAAGGTATAAAATAATTATTACTCTTATTTAAGTCACAACTAAACGACGAAATATTAACATGAAATTACTTTGAAGTCGGTGCCAAACAAACTATACCTATAAGCGAGCGTACCCGCCAAACGTACTAAGTAAGATCCGTCGAGTGCGATTCATAAAAGGTATATATTTGGCACCAACTTCAAAAAGTAATTTCATGTTAATATTTCGTCGTTTAGTTGTAACTAAATAAGATAATAATTAATTTATACCTTTTAGTGTATTTTATTTGTTGCATTTAATTTTTTGAAGTCGGTTTTTATTTTTTTCTTAAAAATTATTTTTATTTTCTCTTTTTAGTGATTTTATTAATAGTGATCATATCATCAGAACTTGACCAAATTAATATGACACCATCCCTAAGACACCCCTTTCGGATAAAAAAAGAACCATCGAAATCGGTTCATAAACAAAGAGGTTAGGTCTAAACAAACCTAATAAAAAAGGTCTAATACCTATGGAAAAAAATCGAAAAAAATGGGACCAATCGGAAGCTAGACTGGACCCAATGCAAAAAAAATTTTTAAAATCGGTTGACAATTGGCGGAGATATGAGGTAACATAGGCACAAAAAAAAAAAAAAAAAATTCAGTCGAATAGAGAACCTCCTCCTCTTTTTTGAAGTCGGTTAAAAAAGAAAGACTTATCTGAAGGTTCAGAATCTGAAGAAGAAAAACCTGCCCCAGGCAAAAAAGGAAAAGGAAAAAAAGAGGGACTTATCTGAAGGTTCAGAATCTGACGAAGAAAAACCTGCCCCAGGCAAAAAAGGAAAAGGAAAAAAGGGCTTGAAAGTACTGGCTTCTAATAAAAAGACTGCTCTAAAAAAACGTAAATCTGATGAAATTAGTGACGAAGAAAAAGAAGATAATGAAAGCGAAAAGGAAGAACCTGAAGCGAAAAAGTCCAAAACTCCACCTACGGACGATGAAATTCAAACATATGTTAAGCAAATACTTGAAGGAGCGAATCTTGAAGAAATTACAATGAAAACAGTCTGTGAACAAGTGTATGCTCATTATCCTGATTTTGATCTTGCACATAAGAAAGCCTTCATTAAAACAACAGTAAAATCTCTCATCTCAACGTAAATATATAAAGGCTGAATTGAATGTATTCCAAATTTCCTATTTTAATCACTTCAACTATCTTGTGGAAAATACTTGGATTTTATGAAATTAAAAAGTGAATTAATTTACATGTACTCATCCCATGACTTTAATTTAAAATCTATAAATTGCATTAAAAAAAATTAATCGTGAAATATGATCGGGCAAAATTATTTGCTTTAATGAAGTCCAATTGAATATTCTCTCTCTCTCTCTCTCTCTCACGAGTATTGTTTTGGTCCGAGTGCAAAAGGTCATTCCTAGAATAATAGAAATTAAGAAATTTATCTCTTATAGTGTGAAACAGGTCTGGATTTGTATTTGGCCTCCTTGCAATACACATTAGCTCTAAAGAAAGAGAGATTATTCTATCCACGCTCTTTGTAGTTTTTCTCATCGATCAGGAAAAAATCGCTCACCAGCACATTAAATATTAATAAGTAAAAAATGAACTTTTTTCAAGACTAGGTACACTAGAGCTCCCCTAGTAATTATTAAAAAAAAACTTAAATATAAATTGTTCATTTAATGTCTATACCATACATATAATATATAACATCCTCTTAAAATCTTAATAGAATAATTCAAAAAAGATTTTCTGCCTTTTGAACCAAATATTCTAAATTTTAAGCAGTACCTACTATGTATTGATATAAACGAACTTTTCTGTTCTTGGGCTATAGACGGAATTCAGACACACAAAGAGAAAAAAATAATACCTAGTTGAAAAATATTTTTCCCCGCTTTTCAGCCATTTTAAAGTACAATGAGCAAAAATTTCTTCCACGTCAGTCATTTTTCAACTATGAAAAGAATTGAAACATCGGCAGAAGAATCTGAAGTGAAAATATATTATTCGTTCTGATTAAATATAAAAAAATTTGAAAATAATTTTTAGAAATATAATAAAACCGACTTCAAAAAATTAAATTCTTAGAACTTATAATTCAAATAAAATGCACTAAAAGGTATAAAATAATTATATAGTTTAGTTCAACTAAACGACGAAATTTTTACATGAAATCACTTTTTGAAGTCGGTGCCAAACATATACATTTTATGAATCTCACTCGACGGATCTTACTTAGTATGTTTGGGGGTAATGAAGACAACATCACGTAAACTCGCTTATATAGTTTGTTTAGGACCGACTTCAAAAAGTGATTTCATGTAAAAATTTCCTCATTTAGCTGTCACCAAATTGGATAATTATTTTATTAGCTTTAAGTGCATTTTATTTGAATTATAAGTTCTTATTATTTTATTTGATAAATTCAATTTTTTTGAAGTCGGTTTTATTTTTTTCTAAAAATTATTTTTATTTTTCTCTTTTTAGTGATGTTAATAATAGTGTCTTAAGACAATATTTTGCATGCATCTCGTAAGAGAAAGTGTTGGGCGAATGATAATAAAATTTAATTCATAATTAGGGAAATTCTCTCGAGACGTTAGCGGGTTTTAAATGAACGTTTTAAGATTTTTTTTTATAAAAGATTTTATTTTATTTTATTCATTATAATTAGGATTATTTGTTAATAAGAATTGGAGATTTCTGTTATTTTGTCAGTGATCCTATCATCAGAACTTGACCAAATTATTATGGGACCACCCCCAAGGTACCCAATTTCCAATAAAAAAAGAATCATCGAAATCAGTCCACGTGGCAAAAAGTTTTCGCTAAGCATACATGAAATAAATAAATAAATAGTTCTTGATCTTGACTACCTTGGAGTTATACTGATCCAAACGCAGAGAGAATCATTAAAATCGTTTCATAAACAAAGAAGTTATGCGTGAACAAGTGAACATACATAAAAAAAAGGTCCAATACCAATGAAATTTATATGGTACCAATTGGAAACTATACTGAACCCAATTCAAAAAAATCATCAAAATCGGTTCACAATTGTTGAAGAAATCAGGTAACATAGACACAAAAAAAATCAGTCGAATTGAGAACCTCCTCCTTTTTTGAAGTCAGTTAAAAAAAATAACGAAAAATTCTATGATACGTTTATCGATACATTTTTCAAAAAGGAGCAAAAGATAAAATAAAATTATAAAAAAAATTAAGGTCTATTATTTGAAAAGCAACCCCTGGTTGAAAAGTCACCGCCCGCCAATGATATATATATAAATTTACTACAATGCCCATCTGTCTGATTCTTTTGGGGAATCGAAACAGATGAATTTTGTTCGGATATTCAATAATAAATTTTATTTAGAATGTTTATATGTTAACATTAGATGAACGCGAAAGTTAAAACTTCTATCTGGCCACTGCCCTATTTTGGTGCAATTGGGACCAGACTCGTTTTGAAACTGAACTGATAAAAGTTTTAACTATTAACCATACTATTAGGAAAATAGTTGAAAACACGCCTGAACTAAAGAGTTAAATATATATAAAATTTGATTATATGACCTAGTCGCTTAAATGGAAAAAGGCATTTGCGGGCTTAACGCAGAGGATGTCGGATCGTACCCGGCTGGGTCCTATCTTTTTACAGCTCTTGGTTCAGTATCAAAATGAATCAGGTCCAAATTGCACCAAAATAGGGCAGTGACCTGATGAAAAAAGTTTTAACTTTATATATATATATATACGAGGAGTGAACCGCGATTGGAATTAGGTGTACACCGTCTTTGGAATTACTTTGGAATTTATTTATTTATTTAAATAATTTTACGGACTAGTAGTCCACTTACAAAAATGTCAAATACGTGTATAATGAGTGTTATGTCAAGAAAAATAAAAAAAATAAAAAATTTTTTTTTACAAAGAATTACAAAATAAAACATCAAAATCATATATAAACAATGCAATAAAAAATACAATAATCTATACTCGAACAATAAATATAATTAACAATAAAAGAACTATCACATGAAAATCATACAGAAAACAATAATGAAAAGAAAAGCAAAAGATAAAAGAGAAACATACATAAATAGGTACATAATTCAGTATTACAATGTTTACGGTGCTGGTGGGGATGTTCACATAAATTCATTCAAAACAAAAACAAAATCTCGCAAAATTAAGTAAAGACAAAATTCAACAAAGATATGCCATTCAATAGTTTAATAATAATAAACCAAAATAAAGCAATGCAAATCACTCCCATCAGACTGTCATACATTTTCGGAAAAAATGATCTTTGATTTTATTTTTAGATAATCTATTGTAATCTATTGTCTTCTACTTGGAAATGAAAGTGAAAGTGAAATTGGAAGTAGGTGTACATGATTTTTGGTCTCGGTTCACTCCTTCGTTTATATACATATGTATATTTTTTTTCACTAAGCAGAATCCTCATTGATTTCTCCTTATTACTTCTCGCTTCACTCTTCTGTTAGCCAAAATATTTAAAACTTTATTTCAATGATTTGTTTTTAATTGGTGGGTACTTGAAAGGTATCGGTGTGTGTGTTGGTTGGGAAATCTACATTGTCACCACTTTCTCTTTCAACATTTGATTAAAAAAACGGAAATTAATTGGCCAATTAGTTTGAATTAGTCCCGAGAGGAGGCAGATTGATTTTAGGATCAATTATTCAATAGACAAGCATCGTGGCAAGATGCAGAGTGAGCGAGGTGATGAATTGAATGAGGAAACGAAACGTCAAGGGGGCGTTTAGGTAGGTGGTCGGTCATCAGAGAGACAACTGCACCCATTAACCAGGACCAGGACCAGGACCAGGACCGGGACCAGGACCACTACCACTGACTGGATCCAGGTTGAAGCCCACAGCCCAGAAAGGGGAGGAGCTTAGCTTTTGGCATGGCCACGCCCCTCCGACACGCGCATTCCCATTTCACTTGCAACATTGTAGGGACCCCTTCCTTTACGTCAAACAGCCCAAATCCATAATTAAAATGTCTGCGAAATTCCCCCTTTACCCTAGCACCCTAAGCGTTCCGCGAGAAGTTCTGCAGCCGGGCCACGCAGCTTCATCCTTTCCCAAATGATTTCCAACGAGTTTCGCTTCAAACCAAATTAGCAATCAATTAGTGGAGTTTTGGGCGGATTCTTGTGGAGCTCATACTTAAATATTTCCCCGCTCAAGTTCTCTTAGAACTGAGCGAGTTCCAAACAAGAGTGGATTTTAAGATACTTTTTCTCATTGTATAATTTTATAAAATCATTAAGGCTCAGATTTCGCCCTATTTGCCTTTTTTATGTATGTCTTAAAATTTAGGCCAATATGATATTTATGCGTTTCATGAAATTCCGAATAAAATAAGAGGCATTTGTTAGTGCCTATAATGCCTATTTTGCCCTATTCTGGGTGTTACTGCCTATTTCATCTATAAATACCTTTTTAGTGCCTATTTTAACTAAAATTGGCAATTTCCTATTTTTACGATCTATAGATACATTTTCTAAATTTAAAAGTTTTTTTGAATTATTAAGAAAATATTCCGAAAAAAATATTTCTTGAGCCACTAGGCGGCGGCAGCTTCGATTAGGACACCCAAAAATCGAAAACTAGACCATATTTAATCGCTTGTTCCGAACTTGAAGCAGAAAATAGTTCAACAATTGCTAGAGCAATTCCCAAAGTATTACGTAAGTTTAAATTTCTTTTTCTCCTAAAAATATTATGTATTGTTTTTTTTCAATGGGAATTTGCATTATACTTGTACACTGTACCTACAGGTATCCTGTGGCCTCCAGAAAATAATGATGAAAATTTTTTGGTATTACTGACAGACCGCTTACTCAATATTTTACTTTTATTTTCAAGCGGCTCGTTGTTCTTAAAATGCCTTTTTAAGTGCCTATTTTTACTTAAAATGCCTTTATAAATGCCTATTTTAGTTATTTTTAGTGCTTCGTTGCCTGCCTACTTTAAAGATTTTTAGTGCCTATAAATCCGAGTCCTACAAAATCATTCTCTCAATCTTTTAAAGTTTTAATTATTCATACATATGTTTCTAGTATTAGTTTATTCATCTTCAGTTATATTATTGTTAAAACTTCTAACAATCTTCATCTTTCTTCATCGATAAAATTATGGTACATAATGAAAAAATTTACATATTTATTTAAATAATATACTTTATTGAAAATATTTGGTTTGCCTCGAGTAGCAGACTTGATGATTCATAAGGAGAAATCAATGAGCCTGTCCTCTGTTGGTATTTTGTTATGTTGCCAAAAATCAAACCGGGCTAATGGCTACCCTTTTAGGTGGACCCATTCGACATTTATATCACGCTAAATATTACACTCAAAGATGTACCTAATCTTAATATGAAAAATTTGGCGGACTAGTCATTCTAAATTTAAACACACAGCCATATCATATAATTTAAATAAAGTATGTTGAATGTTTCAAAAAATAATATTTCGTAATTTCTTCAAAAAATCTATAAGTATTCTATCGTACCATTGGAATTTTTAACTTTTATATTTATGGAATATTTTATTTTTAACAAATATTTACGTCAGGTGGCATCAAATAGTGCCCGAAAGGCCTTATTTATTTATTTATTAAACGATGCTCTCTGTACAAGTAGGTAACATAAGTACAGACAGTACACTATAATAAAATACCTTTCTATATTAGAGATCTTGAAGATATTTTTATCCCATTACCTTACAACAAAATAGAAATTTAGAAAAATATTAATTTTAGAAACACTTCCTAAATTAAAATTTCAGGAGAAAAATTCTCCCGAAACATTCGATATTTTAATAAAGGTTTGAAGATTGTTTTTGTTTTTTATAAAAATTTTGTATTTATTTACCTATATTATAAAACCAATCAATTATATTTTTTCAATATATAAGTACAGTATTTTGGCTAAAATTCACCAACTTCGCAGCGACAGGCGAATCATTTAGCGACACAGTCTCCCCCACCCCACCCCCATTTCCACCTTGAGCAAATGATAGAAAAATAATTAAGATAATGTTTAGCGAATATGTGAAGATAATGAATTCCACAACCGAGCCTAGCTGACAACAAACTAGCTCTCTCAGTATGATGTGTTGAAATGTTGATTAGATTGGCATTAAAAGAGAATATTGGTAAATAAATAAAAAGAGCGTGTTTGCTTTTGAGAAACTCCAAGTTCGACTTGTGATTTGAGCCTGGGTGGACTCTGGCTTGAGTGAGAGCGAGTCTGTCTTAGGGCCGGTTGTATGTCGCAAAGTAAATGCTTTTACCACTAACACAGGGTAGATGGTAAATGGAGGGACTGAGATGGCACTGACAGTGCCTAGCATCTGATTGGCCATCTCAGTCCCTCCATTTACCATCTACCCTGTGTTAGTGGTAAAAGCACTTGCGACATACGACCGGCCCTTAAACAGCTTGCGTGAAAGGATCTACTCATCTATGCAATTGTGCGTGAGTTTTGGCCGAGGCTTCTCTCGGTGTGTTTTGAACCAAAGAGAAATGCGCCTATGACATGCCAAAACTAATTATTACAAACATATTTTCATGAATCATAGCATAAAACTAAATAAATTGGAACAAAAATACAAAATAAAGATGCAATTGGACGAGATTCCGGTCTTTAATTATAACATACACACTACTATTTGATACATCAAATTTTTTAAAATAAAATATTTTATTATAACTTATAATAGGTGTAAGTGAAAGTCATGATCCATTCACACCGAGGGGTGAACTGCGACCTAATATGCTATACACCTACTTCCACTTGTACTTCCAAATATTTCCAAGTACTTCCAAATATTTCCAAGTATTCCAAATATTTCCAAGTAATTCCAAATGTTTCCAAGTACTTCCAAATATTTCCAAATACTTCGAAATATTCCAAGTACTTCCAAATATTCCAAGCACTTCCAAATATTCCCAAGAACTTCCAAATATTTTCAAGCACTTCTAAATATTTCCAAGTGCTTCCAAAATACTTCCAAAGAGGTGTACACCTATTTTCAATCGCGGATCACCCCTCGATTCACACTAATCTACCAAAGTAGAAAGTAGGTACTATCAATTTATTATTTTATTAAGATTTATTATAAACTGTTAAAGGTTTTTTTTTCAATATTAAATTGGGGAGGGTTCTGGGTCCCTTTGAACTCTCTTGTCTAAGGCGCTGATGCAAAATAAGTAGATGGTTTTAAGTGGGTAAATGTAGTTTAATATCTAGTACCTGGAGCCACCGAGCGATGCACGGTAACCCCTGACCCCCCTCCCCCTCCCGAAACCACACACCTCGCCCCCACCATACCAACCGTGCCTCCCACCCCCGGGTCCCCCACAACTGCACCCCACCTCCTGCACCTCCCACATCCACCCCACCCCGCACCCAGTTTTTGCATTTCTTACTTCCTAATGGTCTACATATTATGTGTATATTTGTTTACTCGTAGCCCATTTGCCCACATTCGTTCATATTTATAAACATTATAAAAAAATAAATAGGAAAATAATAATAAAAAAAAAATATTCGTATAGGTACTGAAATAAAAACATAAAATTAAATAAGATTTGTTTCCAAGTTATTTAAAAAAAATCCACGTCAACCACTTTAATTGTAAACACACCTGTAATGTTATGATTTAGACACCTGTTAATTAAAAACAAACAAAAAATTCCTAATTTTAATATATATATATATATATTAATATTTGCTATAACCTATTAGTGGGTTTTAAAATTAAAAAACCAATTAAAAATAAAAGATAATTGAAAAAAATGTAAACAAACTTTTTTATTGAGATTTTCATCTATCAATAATTACTTTAATTAAGAAAAGATCAATTAAGATTAAATTTGTCGAGGTCCAGACCTAGCCAGATCGCTTTCTCATCCTTAAAACTTGTTAATAGAATTTGTTTCATCAAAATCGGTAGAGACGTTTTCAAAATAGAACAAAGATACAAATATATATATAAACAAATATATATACAAACAATTTTTGTTCGTTTAATAAGAGTAGATAGTTATGCATTTTGAAGATAATTTTTTAAAATATTAAAATTTTCTCCTCCATTTAATTCCCCTCTTTTGCTCGTATATCAAAAGAGAGAACTTAACAAGATCACGGTTCATAGTTCGACTCTCTCCCAGGAAACTTCGATAGCAATTCTATAAGACTGTATAGAACACGTGTCGGCAAACTTTTTTGGCTGCTGGTCAAAATCAAACAAAATGTGGGTCATAGGTTGCCGATCTCTGAGAAAGACATGGATTCAGTTAACGAATTCTCACCCTAAATTATAAATTATAATCAACCCATAACATTATTACTTTTATAACGCTTAAATCTAAATCAAATTAAATGAATTTTGTATAAAAAATTGTTGATCTCATTTTGGCTCACTGAATCCCAACTTTCCCAAATTTTAAAATTAGCGTTTTTACAACGTTTTGAATCAAAGTGACTTTTACATCGAGAATTCTGAAAACCATTTTGATCCTCATCGCCTTAATTCCCCCAATTTTAAAATAAGATTTTTTACAAAGTTTTGAATCAAAAAAAGTAAATGCCATATTGGCACACTCTATTCCGATTTCCTGAAATTTTAAAATTAGTCATTTTACAATCAAATTAAGTTACTTTTTCCTTGAAAATCTGACCTTTTTTACAAAGTCAAATTAAGTGACTTTTGATTAAAAATCCTGATGGGGATTTTCTAATTTTATGGCAAAATTTTTTAATTATGTTTCTTCAAAATATTTTAGTGTCTTATTAAAAATTGATCAAATTAAAAAAGTCAGATTGTTTTATTGATTACTTAATTTTCTCACAGTTTTTTTTTTAAGTGTTTATTAGCCAAAAGAAGATTTTTTATATACATTTTTACAGTATTATACCTAATAACACTACGGGATATGATATGTTATTTTAAATTTAATTTACATTACATTAAATGTATTCGTAGTTATTAATTATTTTTTAAAATTATTTATAGACATTTTGGGTCCCTTCTTAGATTAAGGGATATGAATATTACATTTTTTATTACAAGGAAATGACAATTTTCTCACTGTTGCCTAAGTTAATATTTGAAATACATGAAATTACTTTTTTAAATCGGTGCCAAACATACCTTTTATGAATCGCACTCGACGGATCTTACTCAGTACGTTTGGCACCGACTTCAAAAAGTAATTTCATGTTAATATTTCGTCGTTTAGTTGTAACTAAATAAGATAATAATTATTTTATACCTTTTGGTGTGTTTTATTTGTTGCATTTAATTTTTTTGAAGTCGGTTTTATTTTTTTCTTAAAAATTATTTTTATTTTTCTCTTTTTAGTGATGTTATTAATAGTGATCATATCATCAGAACTTGACCAAATTAATATTGCACCATCCCTAAAATACCCCCTTTCCAATAACAAAAGAATCATCGAAATCGGTTCATAAACAAAGAAGTTAGGCCTGAACAAACCTAACAAAAAAGGTCTAATACCAATGAAAAAAAACGGGACCAATCGGAAGCTAGACTGAACCCAATGCAATTTTTTTTTTCAAAATCGGTTCACAATTGGCGGAGATAGAGGTAACATAGACACAAAAAAAAAAAAAAAAAAAATTCAGTCGAATAGAGAACCTCCTCCTTTTTTGAAGTCGGTTAAAAAGTAAAAGAGCTTATTTCCCATCTCTCAATATAAGGAGAGATGACCATTTCATTAATGTATGAATGTAAAAAGATGTATAAAAAAGTCTAAAACCCGAATATTCTAATTAAAAAAAAAATCGAGAAAATAATATTAATAGAATAACAAAAACATTTTATAAAAAAATGAAGAAAAAAAATCTGTTTTGAGAATTAGGCGTGGAGTTAAGTTTCACAACCATGCCATACGTGTATTATTATTATTCTATTATCCTCCCACCCCCAATAGTAAAACCTGGTAATGACAATGGTAACATTTGATTAGTCCTATATATAATATATAAACCGGCCCATTTTGGTATCGGCCATTCTGGCATTTACCAGAGCTCCCAGATGGCCTCTCCTGTTCTGCTCTCACGCGTCAAACAAGAGTGGGTTTAAAGATACTTTTTAATAAAATTTTTAATAACATCATATACCCATGTCACATTTAAATACATTTTTCAAATTATTCTTATTCACTTGTTTAAAATTTCTTTTATACTTTCACTTAGTAAGGTTAAGGGAAGTTTTGGAATGCTATTTTTAGAAAAGGGCTTCCATCTGATTCGCTCAACGGGTTGCCGGAGTATGGTGACCAGAAATTGACATGGTCAAAGTAAAAGTAGGCTAAATTATTTTAATTCTCATTACAATGTTATTACCCCAAACGGGCTAAATCTAATAATCAGTAGAGATTGTGGTGTTGGTGCAAGGTGAAACATCTTTAATAAAGATAAGAGTAAATAAATATTTTATTTAATATGGATTTACTATGAGTTAAGGATACTGGGTCACTTATTTCACATTAAAATTAAAAGATATAAATTTTTTTTCTTTTTCAATATATATATTTCGGGCTATCAACCCATCTTCAGGAAATACAGAAAGTAACTAATTCAACTTATTGAATAACAGGTTATACCATATATGTGTTTATTGAACAGAGGGAAGAATTTTTAAATTATTTTAAAAGGACACTTTCTCTTAAGCTATTGTTAAGAAAGAATATCAGGTTGGCCTTATGTTCACATAGGATTGTTTGGGTGAAAGGAAAGTTAATAAGTTCGTTGACTTGGGTCTCTAGGTTGGGAATGATTTTTCCGTTTGGATATTAAAAGATCAATTATTATATTTTGTTTTACATCTAGTTGATTATTGATAATATTTTCGTCGTTAGACAAGGCATATTTTATATTCCGTGGATTCAAGAAGATCCAATCTTAATCCTTTTCTTTCGAAATGAATAGGGATGGGGTTAGAAGGTGAAGGTAAATGGTCTAAAGAATATAGATGATTAGCAAATGCGGAAGTGGAATCTGGATTTATGGGCTGGTTTCTTATTAATTGTCTGTGGGAAGCTAAATGTTCTTTATGCCGTTTTTTAAAAGATCGTCCAGTTTGTCCAATATAAATTGCCTCGCAATCGTTACAATTTAATTTGTATACACCTGATCTATTTATTTTATCAATTTTGTCAAGTTTATTATTTATTAATTGGGAGGATAAATTATTTATATTATAAAGGGCTGGAGTGATTCCATGCTTCTGGAGAATATTTGCTATTGGATAGGTTATATGTTTAGAAATGAAGGGAATTCTTTTATAGATTTTTTCAGATTCGATTGTGAGTGAATGCAATTGCGAAATCGTGTGTTTTTTTATTAATTTTGATAAATATTTTTTTAATAATTTCCTTACTATATCCATTATTATGTGCTATATCATAAATGGTATCTAGTTCATTATTAAAATGTGTAATGCTAAAAGGGGTTAAGATTAATCTATTGATCATTGAATAAAAGGATGAAAATTTAGTATTTGTCGAGTGGTTAGAAGAAGAGGGATAATCGTGCCAGTAAAGGTCGGTTTTCTAAAATTATTAAATTCTAATTTTTGGTTCGTGATGGTTATAGTTAAATCTAAAAATGAAATAGTTTTGTTGCCTATTTCTGATGTATCATTCAAATCTAGGTAATTTTTTTATCTGTTGGGGTTCATCAGAACTTGATATTATAAAAAAAATATATAACTTCGTTGATTCTATCCTTAACAAAGGAGATGTGAGGTCGACACACACTTGGACGGCATATATATTGATTTTAATTTTTCTTACTGCGAATATTTCTGCGTTCCCAATTTGCTACTCCGGTCATTTGCCCTACTTGCTCCCCCCACACCAACTCCAGTTTATGATCTTCTATTCTAGAATTATCGAGGATTTCAAATCTAGACCAACACTCACACAGATATACACACGTAACTACAGACAGACAAAAAAATTATCACGGTTGAAATTTACTTTTTACACGTTTCAAACATTTTAAAATTATACTAATAATGAAAAAATTGAGTGATTTCAATACTACGGCAGATTTCCATCTACCGAGAATACTGAATAAAACAGTGTTTCTCAACCTTTTGAAGAGCGAGAAACCCTAGAGCCTTTATATTTATTTCTGAGGAACCCACTAGCACTAAAATATGAGATATTTAATTTTTCGTCAAAATATCAACATCATGCTACTTTTATAGCTTCCAAATATAACATACCGTCGCCGATAACGGCATTGCCACATTTTAAAAATTTCCTAGATTTTGGGGAAATTGGGTACAAAAAACGTGCATTTTACTAACATTGTTATTTTCATAAATAATATTATTATTAAATTTTTTGGTAATGTCATTGGGATACTCATATGCCCCATTCGGATTGGACAGGTTTTTGTTTACATATTTAATGTATAATACTCATAAATAATATTCGCATTTATTTGAAAAGCAATGTTATTTCAAACGTCATTAATAACAAAATAATAAAACAATTTAAATTATGTTTTCATTTTGTTACTAATGTAACGTAATCGTTGTATTATAAGAAAGTTGGGAACTCTCTTCCCCCGACCGTCTTTCCAGCAATTTATAACCTTCAATCTTTCAAGACCAGCATCCACAGATACCTTCGACTTCTACCCAATCCCTAAACCTCTCCTTATCTTTACGATACAAGGGTCTACCACGGACTACAGAGGTTGTACCTTCTTGGTGCAACTTCTTCTTGTACCAATATCATTATAAAAAAAAAATAAGGTAATACTTAGACTCGAAATTTAGTATTTTTTTCTTTACATGACAAGTTTTTTGAGGGGTGATTCTACTAACTACTCTTTTTGTTTTTCTATTTTTTCTTTTATTGACCTTTAGGCGCGGGGAACCCCAATCCTCCCTTTGCGGAACTCAGATTGAGAAACACTGATCTACAATAATAATCAATACAGTGAAACCCCTCAAATCCGAACTAATTGGGGGTGTAGCCTGTTCGGATTTTAAATTGTTCGGATTAGCCGAAAGCAGCTTCGACAATTGAAGATAACTTACATCACTTTGTTAGGTATGCAAACTGTACTTGTTTGTTAATTTTTAAACTAATTATGGAAAATAAGGTTATAATGTAGAATATATACATAATTGTTTTATGAATAAATAAATAAGTTTCTTTTTTGCGTTCGGATTTGAAGGGTTTCACTGTACTTCGATAAATCTCATTAGTAGAAAATCACTTAACTAATAAACCTGCCAAATTTAATACCACACTTATATATTACATATATTGGTAAAGATAATTTTTACTTCATATATGATAGCTTGACTTTTATATCGAAAATAAACTATTAAGGTAATCACATATTTTACTCTTATCATATTATTTAACGATATTTAAGGTTATTATTGTATTTGATATTTCCACAACCATTACCCTTGAACGTGAGATTGGAATAATCCAAGGCATTAAGATTTGCCAAGGCCGGTTCATTTTCCCTCCCACTTAGCGAGTGAAAGTGAAAATGTGTAAAGGTTGATAATCTTTGCTTTAGTATACGAGACCAGAGAAGGACTTAGGTAAAATAAACGGGATTTCATTCACTGCCGGTTGTGAATATTCAGGGGTTCTATGAGAATGAACGACTGGCAATTCATTTAATTTTGCCCTTTACTTAAACACACACCTGCACAAAATTCAACCGTTTTAAAACAATCAATATAATTTTTTCTCTCTGAAGTACAACAACAAAAAGGAGCCGTTTATTTTGAAAGTGGCCTAAGTCCAATTTTGAAAAAAATAAGTTAATGTCAGTTTCAGTTAGACATAGATGTTTTCTTTTCATATTTATAATATCTCAGTCAATAGAGTACATTCTACAATATCCTCATGAATTCGTCAAAATAAAACTATCGAAATATATACAAATATATTATAGAAAAGGAAAAAATTATTGATTGTTTATATATTAGAAAAAAATACAAATATTTTATAAAAAACAATCCAAAACACGTTTATTCAAAAGCCAAACGTTTCGAGAGAATTTCTCCTTTTTTCAATGGTCAATTTGTTCAGAAAAAAAGAAAAAAGAAAAAAAGTTGCTTTCTCTAAAATTTAGAAATCAACACTAAGATATTAAATATTTTTATAAATAGACAATTGTACAGATTGTCTTGATGACCAGAGTTTAAATAAATAAATAAAAAGATAAATATTTATAAAAATTTATTTTTCTCTAAAATTTTTTTATAAACATCCGAAAAACAATCCATACCTGACCTTTTATTAATCGAATTTTTGTTATTTAAAATTTCCATCATTTATAGCCATCCTAATTGTCAAAAAAGTAATTAATTATTGGGCAAATGAAAAGAACTTTAAGATTATCAAAAGAAAAATTTCACGCCGAAAATTTAGAAATTATTAAAAAAACATTCATTAATAATAGTTATAAAGAATCCTTTGTCGACTCTATTAAAATAACCTTTAATTAACTCTAATCAAAATAATAATAAGATTGATAAAGAAAATTTAAGATACATCTCTTTCCCATATATAAAAGGGTTGTTCGAATACATTAAAAAATATTATTTGTTCATAATATTCATGCCACCTTCAAACCTACTAATTCGTTATCATTACTATTTTTAAAATTAAAAGACAGAACCTCTTTTAAATCAAAATATTTTACTTTATAAAATTAATTGCTTAAATTGTGACGAAACATAGGACAGTCTAAACAATACTTAAAATCTCGAATTTACGAGCATGAATATTCAATTAGAATGAAAAATTCTGAATGCCCAATGCTGGCTAACCATTCTAAACACAATTTTGACTTTTCTAATCCAAAAATTTTAGATAAAGAATATAACTTGGAAAAAAGATTAATTTTGGAAATGATTGAAATTTTAAATAACAAAAATTCGATTAATAAAAGGTCAGATATGGATTGTTTTTCGAATGTTTATAAAAAATTTTAGAGAAAAATAAATTTTCATAAATATTTATATTTTTAATTAAAGGTAATCTGGTCACCAAGACAATTGTATAATTGTCTATTTATACAAATATTTAATATCTTAGTGTTGGTTTCTAAATTCTAGAGAAGACAACTTTTTTTCTTTTTCTGAAAAAATTGACCATTGAAAAAGAGAGAAATTCTCCTGAAACGTTTGGCTTTTGAATAAACGTGTTTTGGATTGTTTTTTATAAAAGATTTATATATATATTTTTTATACAAATCCAAGTATTTATAAAAATATAAATACAAATATCTCGAAATAACAAACAATGGACTTACGCCACTTTCAAAATAAACTGCTCAATTCTTATTTATTATTATTTTTTTTGGATTGACTTCTGATACATAGTGCATTTAGCCAGTAGGTATGTAGTATGATTCTTCTATCATGGGTTAGTATAGTTTTTGTGAGGGAGCCGGGTTTTGTCTGGTAAAATTTTTATTCTGTCGCGAGCAAGGCCTGAACTTTGGCCTCCCGCTCCAACATCGTCATCAAGACGATTCAGAAGCGGTAGCTCTAACGCGAGCGGCTACCCAACTCCCCTATTAAAATTTAACCCGTGCTATAGCAAATTATAATTTGACATTTGTTTACCCCAATTATTGATTAAAGAGATCGTTTCCATCAATGCCTTTAAAAGGTTCCTAGAAATACTTGAAAAGTTATAATATGTCAAACCGTGGTGTAATTATACGGTCAAAGGACTGACTAAATGCCTTGAACCGTAGAAAAGAAAGCTCTAAAAACAATTTTAAATTGAAAATATTTTTGCCGAGAGAAGAATGGTTGTTGATTCAAGAGTAAAAATCAATGAGGATGTCCTCCGTCCTCTGCTTGTTGATCTTCATCACAAGTTTTTTTTAATAAGAAATATTCTATCTGTTATTTCTCATGGGTTTAATTACCCGATCGGATGTAGGTATAAGCAAATTCAATTTGTTATTATAGTAGCTGGTCAACTTCATGAACGAATACCACAGCGTGAACATCGAACACATCGAACTTTTATATATAAATACCGACCTGCTAGAGAATTATTTTCTTTTTTCGATTTTAAAAATAAGAAAAAAGAAAATTCTTTGGATAATAAATAACTACTCATTTCTAGAAGAGACAAATATCTTATTAAATAAATAAATAAATCTTTATTACTCGACCTGCTTGGAGGCACAAGTCCTCGGTGGCTAGGTCAACCAAACATCAATACAAATTAACTACAGAAATTAATAAACATCAACAAATCAATTACAAGAAATCAACAATTAACAAACATGATAAAAAAATAGAAATGTATGCTCATTAACAAATAACATGACCATAGATCCATCAAAAGACAAAACATAATTTAAATACAAGGAAATGAGTGTCTATTTGAGAAAGAAATTTCGAATTTATTCCCAAAATCAACTCGCAATATTTAATCAATTTTATTAACGAAAATGAATTTGGAGGGTATTGTCCCCACGGGAGTCGAACCCAAGCACTAGTACGCTTAATAGTTTCCCTGAAAGAGTACTAGTATTTGGGTTTGACTCCCGAAGGACAAGACCCTTCTACATGCAATATAAACATATCTATTAAAATATTTGATTTGACCTAATTTCATTTTCGTTATTAACTTAAATAATTCCGCTCAAAAACCCGATACCAGGACCAAACGACGCATTAGCCATTTCGGCAATTGCCATAAGTTGTTAAGGAAAACTGATAAAAACCTTAACAAGGATGGTATGACCTCTCTCTACCTCAGCTAATCTCTCCTTGTGCGAACTAAATAAAATTTTTTACAGCTCTAGGACATTATTGGACTTGGCAAAATTTATAATTGACTTAATAAATAAATTAATCAACTTTTTTTTATAATTTATTTATTCTCACTGGGAACAAAGCCCATTTAGACAGCACATCAGTAAAGTGCTAGTAGGCTTAGTGAGGGAGCCGAGCTTTAGTCGGTAGAAATTTTATATGCTAGTCAGGCTCGAACCCGGGCCTCCCGCTTAAACATCGTCATCAAAGATGCTGAAGCGCGGCTAGTGCCTTAGCTAGCTCGGTCAACCCGACTCCCCATAAATAAACTTAATAATGTAAACTTATTTAAAACAGAATCGCCCTAGAAGGTCTCTTTAACATAATTGTTTCAAAATTTCAATATTTTAAATTAAATCAAGATATTTACACGTTACCCTTTTATTGTGTTTGGTAAGCCAAGAATAAATCATGCATAGAGAGAAATATTTTAAATGAGAAAAATTGTCACTCTATATTCTATAAGATGTCGCAGTGTGCGATTGCTATTAATATTTTTCTCAAAAGTACGTATATTTTATAAAAGAAATTTCGACGCACGAGAAAAAAGATATTATACTTACGACTCGCCTTTAAGAAATATTGCTATTTGAAAAAAGAACTGGGTATAAGCCGATTTGATAAAGAAATCAAGTACCTACATTTGAAGAAGCAATAACCAATAATACGAAAATCTCTAAGTGGGACAAAATAAAAGAAATAAAAGTAAAGATCAAAAACACCAGTTGAAAAAAAAAATAATAACGATCATAAATAGAATGCATTTAAAAAATAAAATATGAAAACTAATAAAAAGTTAAAGCAAGTTTATTACACTCTGTGCCAAATGATTAACAGCCAGAAGTGATTGGTTAAAAGCCATGTCGACTCCCCTTGGGGAGCTTCGCCAAGCAGTGCTTACGACCCAGGGGGCAGAGGGGGCTGTCACACAAATTTCTTTTTCCATTTGTCACTCCCACTCCTCTAATCTGATTACCCTGACAAAAGTGTGGACAGACACTCAGGTTTCGCTTCCTGTCCTCTTCTTTGCCAATTATTATAGGGTTTACAAATCACGAGGTTTACAAATCTAATTGCACGATCGAATTCCAAAAGATGATTGGTGGTAATCTTCTGGAGACATCGTCTGCCAGCGGGGTAGAGAAAAAAAATTCCTTGCATTCTCTATTAAATAAACGAAGCATCATCAATTTTTGTCAATCATCCAGTTGAAAAGCTGAAAATTTGCGACTAAAAGCTCTAAAATAAGAAAGATTAATTTTGCAGTTTTTTAATATCACAATTTGGGAGTCGGGTTGGCCGAGCTGGCAAAGCGCTGGCTCCACTTGATCATCGTTGATGACGATGTTCAAGCGGTAGACCCAGGTTCGAACCTGGCTAGCATATAAAATTTCTTCCGGCTAAAACTCGGCTCCCTTACTAACTCTACTAACACTTTACTGATGTGCTGTCTAAATGGGCTGTGTTCCCGGTGACAATAAAAAAAATATCACAATTATTGACGATTTATCTTAAGGAGGTCCTTTCGTCCCCAATAGTAAATAAAAAATATTAGATTATAACTATAACTTAATTTTTTATAATAGTTTAAGTCTCTATTTATGCTTTAGTGAAGTTTCAATTACACTAATCCCTGCAAATTTTTGAAAATAAAATTTTTTAAATTGTAAACATTTTCTCAGTCTTATGGAAAATTAAGATCTTGACACTTTCTCTTGAATTATACTACTATTAGTTGAATAGATAAAGTTAAAAAAATCTAAAAATTAGTTTTTTGAAACATGCAGATTTCTTTTTTTTTTTTTTGTAATAAATATATTAACCGTCGAATTTACTGAGAAATTTACTTTAAAAAATCCCATAAATGCTATGTTTGGATCTAAACATAAACAGTAGAAATACAACGCATTGCCAAATCATACAAGAGTTTTTTTATCAGCTGATTTGAATAAATCAAATAAACTTTTGTATTTAATTTTTTTTTTTTAATTGTTTTTGTTTCAAACATTTACGACTTTCAAACTATTAATTTTTTAATTCTATTATTTTCATTTGTATTTGAACTTATTTGATTAAATATTTGATACTACACTTCTTTTGACTCAACTGGAGCGAAAGGACCTTCTTATCAACTATCCATTTTACTAATATTAGTTATATGTTCACCTAATATCTATTAAAATTCTATAAGTATGTATTTATTTATTTATTTATTAAACAATGCTCTGAGGCAGAGATGCTTCATAGAGAAGATACAAGTCATTTGATACAATTTACTGAGAAATAATCTAAGTACAGCAGCAGATACAAAAATAATATGATACAATGAACTAAGCTACACAGGCACAGATAGAGCAACATGGTATGACATATTTAAGTACAAGATTTTGATTAATACTTCCCATCTCGAAGGGGAAACCCCGAGTCAGTACGGACAGGCGAATCGACATTATCACACTTTTTAAATATCAGATAATTTTAAATAAATTCCAATATTCTATAAATTCTTGTTAACATGTAGTTAGATAACCCAAGTATTGTTTTTTATGTGATGAAGGAAACAGTTTAAAATTGTTCTATGTTTATAGAAAATTTTAATGAATAAATTAAGATTCTCGATGACATTGGAATTAGAAAAATCACAATTTTCAAAATAGTACAAAAATGAATAATTCGAAGTAGACAATGCTTTATTTAAATAAATAAACAATAATATATTAAAAAAATAAATAAATAAAATTATATAATTGGTTAAACCATAAAAAACAAAATTATTCATATTAATGAAACTAAAATATTCAAACCTATGAATTCGTTTATTCAAAATAATGTCACTTTTATAAATTGAAATTTTAAAAAGGTAAGATTTTATAGTATAAAACTACTAAAATAAGAAAACATTATTTAAATATCGGGGTCTCCTTCCTACTTGGCGGAGCTACTTACCCTGGTCCTTCATTAAGATCAAGAGCCCTGGTATGCCCACGACATCAGACTGCCCTCAGATCGAGGTCATTTGAGATCACAGCCCTACGACTGTGGAACTCAATGCCTTCTGCCCTAAGACAACCATCCTCTGCTGCCCGCTTTTTGCGTGGACTCACTGTAGCTATATTTCAGGGCTATTTATTTATTTAATTATTTATTTATTTATTTGGAGAAAACAACAGTTATAGTTCAAAAAAAAAAAACACAAAACAAAACAAACATAATATAAATCAGAAAAAATAGAAAAAAAAATCAATCATGCTAATACTATAGCCTCTAATTTCTATTTTATATTTTGTAATCTATAATTTGTATTCTATATTTTGTATTTTATATTTTGTAATCTATAATTTGTATTATATATTTTGTATTTTATATATTTTTTTTTGTATTTTTGTATCTAATTTGTATTTTATATTTCTATATATTCTTAATCTCTATAATTTGAAAGTTTATATTGGGAAAATAAGGACAAGTTTTTATGTGTGACTTTTTTATTTATCCACCAGTTCACAGAAATTAGGAATGATAAGGGGGTTATTGCATCGTGATATTTATCTCAGTGGAGAGATTTTTCATAAGGACAATTTGGAGAGAATCAGGTGCATATTAAAGAAAAATAATTACCTTGAGTTTTTCATAAGGAGGGCGTTTGATGTGTTCTTGGTGAATAATAGGGGTAGAATGGAGAATGATAGCATTAACAGCCAGAGGCAAAATACAATTTTGATTAACGAAAGAAAAAATTTCTTTAAATTTCCTTTTATCCCAGAAATCTCATATAGAGTTGATAGATGTTTGGAGAAAACAAATTCCAAACTAGCTTTTTATAATATCTTAACTGTGGGTTCATTGTATAGTAGATTAAAAGATGGAACAGAGAATGATAAAAAGTCAGGTGTTGTATATAAGATACCCTGTTCATGTGGGAAATCATATATCGGACAGACATCGCAATATTTAAAAAAAGAATAACACAACATATATATGATTGTAGAGTGTCTAATATTTTAAAAAATGACAAAACCGCCCTGGCTACCCATCATTTTAATCTTAAATCATCAATTCAAGTTTAACGATACATTAATATTAGATTTCGAACCAGTATATTTTAAAAGAACAATAAGTGAAATGATTCACATTTCGTTAAATGATACAGTGAATTTTAGAACAGACACCCAGAATTTAAGTGGCATTTATAGTTTTTTGCTAAACAGGTATAAAGATAAAAATAAAAAATAAATAATAATAAAAAATTTCAAAAATAAATGCAATTAAATGTTGAAAACAAAAATAGATTTCTAATGGATTTTTTCATTTAATAATAACTTGGCTGGTGTCATTGACATATATTTTATAATGTATAAGTTTAATTTATTCGAAGTTGAGATTTTTGTATATAGGGATAAAACGGAGAAGAAAAAGAAAAGTATTCTATTCTATTTTTATAAGAAGAACGGGGTTGCCTTATTTTGTATATATGTGATTTCTGTTCTGTTTTGTATTGATGAAGTTGTTATTATAAAGAGAAAAATTGTGTTTTTTGTGAATGTGCCAAATATTTTTTGAAAATTGTATTCTGATGGCCTTCAATGGTAACGAAGGTAATAAGAAAATTTAGACGAATGTGTGACATGACTATTTGGTAGGTAAACTATTGATACATGTTTGTTTTTGAATTCTGACTGTACTTTTGTAAATTAATATCAAGAATGTTCTTATAATTGTAGAAGCCCTGAAGAAGTCGGCAAAGTCGACGAAACGTTGGTGGATAAATAAAAAAAGTCACACATAAAAACTTGTCCTTATTTTCCCAATATAAACTTTCAAATTATAAATTAAATTATGGACGGAAATGATAATAATTAATCTCTATATTTGTCAGTTTTTTTCTTCTCTTTAATGTACACTATTAGGGTCTACACTGACCTATGTACATAACATCATTAATAAATAAATAAATAAAAAAATAAATAAGAAAAAAAATCTTTAACCAGTTATTAAATGTTCATATTAATAAAGTTAGAGTATTTAAATTTAGTAATTCATATCTCCAGAATGATTTTACTATTTTATGATGAAATCTTGAAAAAGAGGAGGATTTTCGACTAAAAGGATTGAAATAAGAAACCAATACTTTACAATTTTTCAACATTACAGTTATTGAAGCTGTAACTTATCAGTTATTAGCTACCCATATTAATTAAAATAGAATATTTAAATATAATAATTTATATACCCAGAATGTTAAAAATAATTCATGTTGAAAAGTTGAAAAGCTGAAGAATTTCGTCTAAAAAGATTAAAATAAGAAACATATATTTTATATCTTTTCACCATAACAGTTATTGAATCTGTAATTTATCAGTTATTAGCTGTCCATATTAATTAAACTAGAATATTTATAAATAGGAATTTATATACCCAGAATGTTAGAAGTACTCTATGTTGAAACCTTGAAAAGATGAAGAATTTCATCTACTAGTTAAAAAAATTTCTCATTTATTCAATGTCACAATAAATTATTGTAGAAAAAACAAGTGAGTTTTCGGATTTTCGAAAAATGTGTTTTTTTCTATCAAACAACTTTTTAAATTTCTTCTCTATAATATTTAGAAATGTGTATACTTAGAAATATATCAGAACTTTATGTTGAAATATAGTAAAACTAAAAATTTTAAAGAAGAAATTTAAATATATGAATTACCCAGAATGTTACCAGTACTTTATGTTAAATCCTTGAAAAGCTGACGATTTCGACTAAAAAGATTAAAATAAGAAATGAATATTTTACATCTTTTCAACATTACATTTATTGAAGCAGTAGCTTATCAGTTATTAGCTGTCCATATTTATTAAATTAGAATATTTAAATATATGAATTTATAGGAAATCTACTCAATATCAGATATTAGGAAAATGAAGTCTGTACTTTATGTTGAAATTTTAATGGGTTTAGCTTGATAATAATAATAATTTTCTACTTTCATTTACATGCATCAATGTTAAAGTATTTCGGGAGGTTCAATTTTCAAAGTTTTCTATCTTCAAAAGTATAAAAGTTAATTTCATTCGGACAACACAACGGGGTAGGATTTGGTGCCCTTAAGATATAAAAACTGAGTTTAGAAAAATAAAACTTATTTTGTGGGCGTCAGAGCCAAATTCAATGTGTCTGTGAGTATGCACTACTGTATTTCAGGTTCAGTAAGCCATAGACCAACGCAATTTGAAACTTAATCTAAAATTCAGTTAGAAATATTATGAAAAGCTTTTTCTTCAAGTTACTTAAAGGCTTGGTGGCTTTTATTTATTTATTTATTTTTTGTCAAAAACGATTCCTACGATTTTTCTCTATGCTTAACAACAACAAGTATCCCAAGATCTGTGATTTATATTTTTTTTATCTCAATTGAAACAATATTAGGGGATTCATTTGAAAGAGGGAAATTGGTAGGATGATTTCAAAAAAGAGAGGCTGTAAGTGAAAGTCGTGTGTGCACACACCAGTTAATATTTTTAATCAGACGAGCACCTCCCATTATGTCTGTGATCACATTCTTTATCTCACTCTACAGCCAATCCTATCATTCATAGGAAATAAATCAAAATAATTTTATTAAGGAGATTAAAAATCATCCGATTAAAAAAGGAATACAAACGAAATGTTAAATAAATCTCGTCATCAAACAGTAATAAACTTTTCTCGTATAGTTGAAGTACCACTTTTTTAAACCAATTAATTTTCAAATAAAACAATCTATTTAATCGAAATGAAAAAATCAAACACTTAATTTAAATACTTCTATTTGTTGATTTTGGTTTTAATTTTCTTATTTAATGACAGAAATTTTAAAGATTTTGTTAAGTTTTTTATTCTTCCAGTTCATAACTGAAATCGCAAAAATGATGGGAGAAACATTCCTTATTCTCTTTTAATCCTCTTTCAACTCCTCCTTTGTTCGTTTTTGCTAAGCTGCACGCTCAAAGGATGTGTGTCGAAACTCAAAAATCGCAGTGGTAACGAAAAAAAGTTTTTAGTTGCATGAATGACTTTGTTCAGATTAAAATAAGCCGGTCAAGCGCGAGTCAGGCTCGAATACCGAGAATTTCGTAATTAATATATATTACTAGCTGAATTGTCTTTCGCTCCGTGAATTTAATAGGGCTGGCAGACAGTAGACAAATTATTATATTTTCAAAATTACTTGTGTTATTAAATTCCTTCTTATTTATCGTTCATTAAGAGAGAATGAGCTATTTCTTAAAAATTATTTCCAGAATTTTAATTTAACTACTAGAGCAATGAATGCATATAACTTTTTGAATTTCAAGTTTGAATTTTATTTAGTTTACGAGCATACGCGCTTCAATACTCTGACAGAATGACAAACATTGGATTGAACGTAGTGATATTAACAGGGTCCCGTTTTACTTTTAAAAGAGAACCCGATAAAACAAGTTCCAAAAAAAGAAGAGTAGAAAAATATACATTAGAGTTTATTTATAAATAAGTAGGTTATAATGAAAGGCAGTCCATAAATTATTTAAATTTTATTCAAATTCCGACGTTTCGGAGACTTTTTCTCTCCTTCTTCAGGGTATTGAATAGTTATTGATGGGTGAGTATAACTCGGCTCCCATTTGTCTCTCTTTTCAGTGATAGCAACAATATTACAATACTTTTCAACATTATATCATAAGTGTTAACTAGTACACTGAAAAGAGACAAATGGGAGCCGAGTTATACTTACTCATCAATAACTATTCAATACCCTGAAGAAGAGAAAAAGTCTCCGAAACGTCGGAATTTGAATAAAATTTGAATAATTTATGGACTGTCTTTCATTATAACCTACTTATTTCGCTTACCAGTCCGTCTTTCTAAGAAAAAATAAATAAAATTTATTTATAAAATCGGCTATAATTTTTGACTTTTAAACTATCCGTTTAAAACGTAAAACGGAACCCTATTAGTATCAATACAGCAGTGTCCATCTGGCTCTGTCTATCAGAACACTGTAGCTCGTAAACTAAATAAGATAGAAACTTGAAATTCACAAGTTATATGTATTCATTTTCTCCAAAATCAACAATTATATCAAAATTATTCGAATGATTATTATTTTGGGGAGAGTCGACTTTTTTGTGGAGTCAAAAATAGAAAAATATATTTTTTATCATGGAGTGTAAATTATTCCTGTAAAGATCTCTCTAAGATAGAAACTTGAAATTCACAAGTTATATGTATTCATTTTCTCCAAAATCAACAATTATATCAAAATTATTCGAATGATTATTATTTTGGGGAGAGTCGACTTTTTTGTGGAGTCAAAAATAGAAAAATATATTTTTTATCATGGAGTGTAAATTATTCCTGTAAAGATCTCTCTAAGATAGAAACTTGAAATTCACAAGTTATATGTATTCATTTTCTCCAAAATCAACAATTATATCAAAATTATTCGAATGATTATTATTTTGGGGAGAGTCGACTTTTTTGTGGAGTCAAAAATAGAAAAATATATTTTTTATCATGGAGTGTAAATTATTCCTGTAAAGATCTCTCTAAGATAGAAACTTGAAATTCACAAGTTATATGTATTCATTTTCTCCAAAATCAACAATTATATCAAAATTATTCGAATGATTATTATTTTGGGGAGAGTCGACTTTTTTGTGGAGTCAAAAATAGAAAAATATATTTTTTATCATGAAGTAAATTATCCCTGTAAAGATCTCTCTAATTCTTTTTAAATTTATTTCAATTTATAATGACGTGCGGGAGAGCCCGATAGTGGCTAATTTTAGATGATTTTTATAACTGTCGGCGTTTAGAAATGGCTGAACTAAAATTAAAAAAATAAGAAATAATGAATTCATTTATTCTCTCCTTATCAACGACAAATATGAAGGAATTTTAAGGGAGAATGGTGTGGGTTCTTGGTGAAGCATTTTAAATAAGTAAAGAAAATTTTGAAATTTTTTTTGAAACTTTTTAAAATTTAAAATAAAAAATACTATGTAGGTTTCACAAAAATAAAAGATAAGATGGTTTAAACAACCATCTTATCTTTTATTTTATACTATATATATATTTCGGGGTATAAGCTCATCTTCAGGAGTTAACAGAGGAAACTGAACTCCTGAAAATATATTTCCCTAAATATACCTATATAGAGTCGTCATCTTATCTTTTTTTATGAAACCTACCTGGTATTTATTTGCACGAAATTTTTTCTGAAGAGAGACGAACTGGTAGAAATTTTAACTGAAAGTAATGAAAGGCAGCCCAATGGTAGTGGAGAAAGAAAAAATTAATACATATCCAAATAAGGTGTAATTTATTGGATTCTTTCCTCTTTTTTTTTTTTTTTTTTTAATGCAATCGAATGCAAGAAGGGGTGCACCAGTAAAGATGTAGCCCCTATGGATCTCGAAAGACCCTTGCATTACCGAAGAGAAGGGAAAGTTGATTAAGAGAGAGGATGTAGACGCAGGTGTCTATGCACCCTGGTTTTGAAGGTTTGAAGATCATAGGTGCTGGGAAAGATAGAGGCTGGGAGAGAGTTCCAGTTCCTTGAAGTCATGGGGATATATGTATTCGCGAATGAAGTGGTCCGGCACTTTTCCAATTTGACAGCGAAAGAGTGTTGGGAGTCGGCAAAACGTGTGCTGCGTGCAAAGCATGCTTTGGGGGGAATTATTGATTTTATCTCGTCAGAGCACCTGCCGTGATAGTATCTATAGAAAAGGGAAAGGGCAGAGACATCTCTTCGATGAGCTAGCGAGTCGAGGGAGTCGGTGAGGGTAGGATCGTCAATTAGCCTGACGGCTCGTTTCTGAATTGCATCAAGGGTAGCAAGAGAATATTTTGAGGCTCCTCTCCATAGATGAGAGCCGTATTCGAGACAGGGGCGGATCTGGGCCTTGTAGATGGTGAGAAGTTGTGGGGGTTTGTAAAATCGCTTGGACCTGAATAAGAAGCCAATCTTCCTTGCTGCAGATTTCGCCACAGAGGAGATGTGTTCATTCCAAGACAGGTCAGATGCGACAGAGACGCCCAACATGGATAGGCTGTCACACATTTTCAGGGTATTCGAATCGAAGTGAATATCAGGGAAATCTCTATTTTCGCGCCTAGAAATTAGACAACATTGAGTCTTATTTGAATTAAAGTTAACTAAATTTTGAGAGCCCCATTTATTCAGTTTGTCTAAGTCGAGAGTAATTGAGGAGGCAATATTGATTCGATTATTTGGGAGAGAGGGTTTGCCGTGTAGAGTGCTATCGTCGGCGTAACAATCCTCCTTTTCAAATCGACGTTTCGGAGGGTCTTCCCTGAGTAGACCCTGAAGATGGAGGGAAGAATCTTCCGAAACGTCGGTTTGAAAAGAAAGGAGGAGAGGAATCCAATAAATTACACCTTATTTGGATATGTGTTAATTTTTTCTTTCCTCACTACCCTGGGCTGCCTTCCATTACTTTCAGTTAAAATTTCTACCAGTCCGTCTCTCTCCAGAGAAAATTTCGGGCAAACTTAATAATAATATTATTCATGAAAATAGAAATGTTAGGTATTGTAATTTAAAATGCACATTTTTTGTACGCAATTTCCCCAAAGTCCCGTCCACCGTCATCGGCAGCCGTATGTTGTATTTGGAAGCTATAAAAGTAGCATGATGTTGATATTTTGACGAAAAATTTAATATCTCAAATTTTAGTGCTAGGGGGTTCCTCAGAAATAAATATAAGTGCTCTAGGGTTTCTCGCTCTACAAAAGGTTGAGAAACACTGTATTAAAGTAAAGAATATTATGATCAAGTTAACAGGCCGCAGATTTATTCAAAGAAACGAACCAATACATCTAGTTTATATTTTATTACATCTTATTTATTATTGAAACGCGACAAGTTGTTTACGCAATTTTCAAACGAGCAAAAGAAGCAAAACGCCTGGGCTGCTTTCCATTACTTTCAGTTAACACTACCTAGTATTTTTTTATTTTAAATTTTAAAAAGTTTCAAAAAAAATTTCATTAGAAGGAATTTGATATCTAAAGTATTTTGGAAGTTATAGAGTCCGGGACTCTCGGTATGAAGTCCGACTTGCTCTTAGGCCCGGTTGTATGTCGCAAAGTAAATGCTTTTTACTGAATGTGCCTGTCATCTGATTGGCCATCCCAGTGGCTCCATTTACCATCTACCTTGGTTAGTGGTAAAAAGCATTTACTTTACACATTCAGTGCCAGTCATCTGATTGGCCATCCCAGTGGCTCCATTTACCATCTACCTTGGTTAGTGGTAAAAATCATTTACTTTGCGACATACAACCGGGCCTAGGTCGGCTTCTTTCTAACTGAGAGTCATGTTTTTTATCCATTGAAATTCTCTCTGCCAAAGTTTGATTGATTTCTTTTAATACCTAACCTTGTATTTAAATTTGTCTTGATTTATTAATAAAGTTTGAAAAGGTCCTTGCTAAAGAAGAAATGGTTTGACAAGGTATGACAACAAGAATAATAATTGCAATTTGAAAATTTATGATCCTTTCAGGGGAGAGTGGAGAGGGATTGGTATTAAGATTGGAGAAAGAAAATTCAGCGAACCAGAGAAAAGTAATCCCCCGTGAAATGAATTCTATCCGAGAAAGAGAGTTGGAGGCTTGCCCTCAAATCCGGGCTGGCCTGAGAGCAGGGCTGACGGGCGGGCATCGATTCGTGCGGGACGGGGACGCCTTGGCCTGGTTCCTGGTTCGGGTGCAACCCTTCCTTCCCCGGGCACGGTTTACCCGTAAAGCCTTCCATCAGCCTCTTGGATACCACGGACCCTGAGGGGACCAGAAATATCATTGCGTGATCCGATTAGGTTTTAAAATTGTGCTGCCATGCGAGCATGTTCACTAGATGAATATATACATATATCTATATCGCTATATCTATCAATACCCTGATGGTGCTTATGACCACTCTCCCTTTTATTCAACCCCAACACACACATACACACACACCCACAAACACATTCTCATCGATCATATATTGAAATGCGCCCCGGATAATCAATGAATATAAAATGAAATAGTTTATGGAAAAACATTCATATTTGAAATGAAAATAAATCAATTATGATTTAGAATTTATTTAATAACATCCTATCAATGAATAAATGAAGTTATTTTTTTTACTAAGAAGGATAAAAAAGATGGAGTTTTTTTATTTTGTATAAATGAGTTGACAAACGTCGGATCAAAGATTTTCTATTCCTCAAAATTTTAATAAAATATAATGAAATAATTTTTTTTGCAACGAAATTTTCTCTGGAGAGAGACGGACTCGAAGAACTTTTAATTGTAAGTAATGGAAGGCAGCCCAGAGGTAGTGAAGAAAGAAAAAATTAACACATATCCAAATAAGTAATTGCCCCCCCCCCCCCCCCAAAGCATGCTTTGCACGTAGCACGCGTTTTGCCGACTCCCAACACTCTTTCGCGGTCAAATTAGAAAAGTGCCGGACCGCTTCATTCGCCAATACATATATCCCCATGACTTCAAGGAACTGGAACTCTCACCCAGCCTCCATCTTTCCCAGCACTTATAATCTTCAAACCTTCAAAACCCGAGTGCATAAACACTTACGTCTTCACTCCTCACTTAATCAACGTTCCCTTCTCTTCGGTAATTCAAGGGTCTTTCGAGATACATAGGGGCTTCATCTTTACTGGTGCGCCCCTTCTTGCATTCGATTGTATTAAAAAAAATAAAAATAAATAAAGGTATAATTTATTGGAATCCTTCCTCCTTTCCTTTCAAACCGACGTTTCAGACAATTCTTCCCTCCTTTTTCGGGGTTTCAAGTGGTCAATGAAAGAAAAAAATAAAATGCTTCCTTCCTCTCTCCACAGCAGTGTTTAAAATATTTTTCCTCTTCCTTTAATTATAATTAAGAGGAGGAAGAAAAAAAGAAAAATTGTTTTTCTATGGAAGAAGAAAGTTTTAAACACTGCTGTGGAGAGAGGAAGGAAGCATTTTGTTGTTTCCTTCAGTGACCCCTTGAAACCCTGAAGAAGGAGGGAAGAATCCTCCGAAACGTAGGTTTGAAAGGAAAGGAAAAAAGAATCCAATAAATTACACCTCATTTGGATATGTGTTAATTTTTTCTTTCCTCAATACCCCTGGGCTGCCTTCCATTTATTTCAATTAATAATGAAATACAATAATTAGTTAAAAAGAATTTACATTTTAGGGACAATGTGATCTTAGTGAAAAATGTTCTTAATGATAATTAGGTATATATTGCATCGTCAGAGGGTTTCATCTCCTTGGGATTGAACCCAAGCACTAACGTTGCTATCCGGGCTGTTAGCTTACCATAGAAATTAATTGCCTCTGACATACAGATATAATAAAAGCAAAGAAATTTTACTTCATTCATTTAAGAATTAATTTGAAAAATTCTGCTTTGCCTGAAAAAGTTTTTAGTGAATAACCCTTTAGTATATTTTTTTTTTTTATTTATTTAATGTCACCAGAACAAAGCCCATTTAGACAGCACATAAGTAAAGTGTTAGTAGGGTTAGTGGGGAGCCGAGTTTTCAGCCGGTAGAAATTTTTATTCGCCAGCCAGGATCGAACCCCGGCTCCCATTCCAACATCGTCATAATCGATCGATGTCGAAACGAGGCCAGTGCGTTAGCCAACTGAGCCAACCCGGCTCCCCTTAGTATATTTTAAATATAAAGAATATGAGTATATCATTTTTTTGAAAATTAGATGGAAAGTTTTTCAAAAAGACAACTCTTGGCTGGTATTACGCTATAATATCTTTCAAAGAATTGTGTTTAGAAATGATAAAATAAAATTAGAATGTGATCTGCAGCTTTGGTGAGGTTGGAGACATCAACCATTAGACGTATTTGGGATGCTCCAAACCAAAAGATAAAATAGTTTTTTAATATCATCCAAATTAAATGTTGGGATTCTCTATAAATATATGAATAGTTTTTTATTATATAAAATATTTGATAACTTTTATGAATTTTGATGAGGCAGTCCAAGGTTCAAAAAACAAGATAATTATAACAGATTAGACAGTGTGATCACCATAACATAATATACAAAAATATTACAAAATTTAGATATAAATTGTAATGCAATTTTCGATATAATTTTAACCATATTTAAAAAATATCTGATTTTTCATTCTTGTTTTTATACATTAATAATATAATAATAATAAAATTGTCTACAACTAAATTACAATTTTGGCGAGTCGGGTTAGACGAGCCGGCTAACGCGCTGTCCCAGCTTCGGCATCCATCGATTATGACGATGTTGGAGCGGAAGGCCGGGGTTCGATCCTGGCTGGCAAATAAAAATTTCTACCGGCTAAAAACTCGGCTCCCTCACTAACCCTTACTAACACTTTACTTTTGTGCTGTCTAAATGGGCTTTGTTCCCGGTGACAATTAATAAAAATAAAAAAAATAAATACAATTTTTTTAAACGATAGATAATCTAATTAATATTTTGAATATATCAGTGTTATCAAATAAATACAATTTAAGTAGTTTTTCGAGATGGACTGTGTGTCAATTTAATGGATTTTGAAGAGGCAGTCCAAGGTTCAAAAAGAGAGATAATTATAACTATCTTTTTTATTCAAAGCCGACGCTTCCCTCTTTCTTCAGGGTTTTGATAGGTCAGTGAAGGAAATACAATGTGGCATTACCCTCTGTTTCCTCTCTCAGTGGCAGTAACAATATTATATAATATGTCATTCTCAGCAGAATTTAGCTAAGTGAGGAGAGACAGAGATAAATGTCACATTGTATTTCCTTCACTGACCTTTCAAAGCCCTGAAGAAGGAGGAATAAACCTCCGAAACGTCAGCTTTGAATAAAAAAAGATAGTTATAATTATCTCTCTTTTTGAACCTTGGCGTGCCTCATCAAAATCCATTAAATTCACACACAGTCCATCTCGAAAAACTACTTAAATTGTATTTATTTGATAACCCTGATATATTCAAAATGTAAATTAGATTATCTATCGCTTAAAAAATTGTAATTTAGTTCTAGACAATTTTATTATTAATGTATTAAAACAAGAATGAAAAATCAGATATTTTTTAAATATGGTTAAAAAATTATATGGAAAATTACATTACAATTTATATCTAAATTTTGTAATATTTTTGTATTTTATGTTATGGTGATCACACTGTCTTAACGGAGAAGTACAATTTTAATAAAAAAATAAATGAAATAAATAAAAGGCACAAACGGAAGGATCGAGAAATGATAAATGAACAACAAGAAACAGTAAAAATCAAAGAAAAACTATAAGTAAAACCAAAAACCTTGCAAGGCCAATAAATGAACAAATCAATTAAAAAACAAACATAGCATGGTCAACGAAAATCATCATCTCAAAGGGGATATTCATGGGTAGATGCGATTGGTAAACGGTAGAATTTAATGATAGGTACGATAAGGAACAATACAAAAATTAAAATACCAATTCAATATATAGCGAAAGTCTATTGTGAAAAAGACGAGAACGATACGGTTCAAAAACACTTGGGACTCTGTCAAAGGTGAATTAACTCAATTTTTTAAAACACTGGTGATCAACCCGTTTTGGTCGATCACCAACCGGTTTCAACCTCCCGCACAATACACCCAGTAGGGACTCTCTGCTCTTTTGACACTTCCAGATTTTGATGCCGACAAAGTCTAATTTCTGCTTTTGATTATTAGATTTATGGCAATTCTACGGTAACTGTCTGGCCTGAGAGCAGGGCTGACGGGCGGGCATCGATTCGTGCGGGACGGGGACGCCTTGGCCTGGTTCCTGGTTCGGGTGCAACCCTTCCTTCCCCGGGCACGGTTTACCCGTAAAGCCTTCCATCAGCCTCTTGGATACCACGGACCCTGAGGGGACCAGAAATATCATTGCGTGATCCGATTAGGTTTTAAAATTGTGCTGCCATGCGAGCATGTTCACTAGATGAATATATACATATATCTATATCGCTATATCTATCAATACCCTGATGGTGCTTATGACCACTCTCCCTTTTATTCAACCCCAACACACACATACACACACACCCACAAACACATTCTCATCGATCATATATTGAAATGCGCCCCGGATAATCAATGAATATAAAATGAAATAGTTTATGGAAAAACATTCATATTTGAAATGAAAATAAATCAATTATGATTTAGAATTTATTTAATAACATCCTATCAATGAATAAATGAAGTTATTTTTTTTACTAAGAAGGATAAAAAAGATGGAGTTTTTTTATTTTGTATAAATGAGTTGACAAACGTCGGATCAAAGATTTTCTATTCCTCAAAATTTTAATAAAATATAATGAAATAATTTTTTTTGCAACGAAATTTTCTCTGGAGAGAGACGGACTCGAAGAACTTTTAATTGTAAGTAATGGAAGGCAGCCCAGAGGTAGTGAAGAAAGAAAAAATTAACACATATCCAAATAAGTAATTGCCCCCCCCCCCCCCCCAAAGCATGCTTTGCACGTAGCACGCGTTTTGCCGACTCCCAACACTCTTTCGCGGTCAAATTAGAAAAGTGCCGGACCACTTCATTCGCCAATACATATATCCCCATGACTTCAAGGAACTGGAACTCTCACCCAGCCTCCATCTTTCCCAGCACTTATAATCTTCAAACCTTCAAAACCCGAGTGCATAAACACTTACGTCTTCACCCTCACTTAATCAACGTTCCCTTCTCTTCGGTAATTCAAGGGTCTTTCGAGATACATAGGGGCTTCATCTTTACTGGTGCGCCCCTTCTTGCATTCGATTGTATTAAAAAAAAATAAAAATAAATAAAGGTATAATTTATTGGAATCCTTCCTCCTTTCCTTTCAAACCGACGTTTCAGACAATTCTTCCCTCCTTTTTCGGGGTTTCAAGTGGTCAATGAAAGAAAAAAATAAAATGCTTCCTTCCTCTCTCCACAGCAGTGTTTAAAATATTTTTCCTCTTCCTTTAATTATAATTAAGAGGAGGAAGAAAAAAAGAAAAAATTGTTTTTCTATGGAAGAAAAAAGTTTTAAACACTGCTGGTAGAGAGGAAGGAAGCATTTTATTTGTTTCCTTCATGACCCCTTGAAACCCTGAAGAAGGAGGGAAGAATCCTCCGAAACGTCGGTTTGAAAGGAAAGGAGGGAGGATTCCAATAAATTACACCTCATTTGGATATGTGTTAATTTTTTCTTTCCTCACTGTCCCTGGGCTGCCTTCCATTACTTTCAATTAATAATGAAATACAATAATTAGTTAAAAAGAATTTACATTTTAGGGACAATGTGATCTTAGTGAAAAATGTTCTTAATGATAATTAGGTATATATTGCATCTCAGAGGGTTTCATCTCCTTGGGATTGAACCCAAGCACTAACGTTGATATCCGGGCTGTTAGCTTACCATAGAAATTAATTGCCTCTGACATACAGATATAATAAAAGCAAAGAAATTTTACTTCATTCATTTAAGAATTAATTTGAAAAATTCTGCTTTGCCTGAAAAAGTTTTTAGTGAATAACCCTTTAGTATATTTTTTTTTTTTTATTTATTTAATGTCACCGGGAACAAAGCCCATTTAGACAGCACATAAGTAAAGTGTTAGTAGGGTTAGTGGGGGAGCCGAGTTTTCAGCCGGTAGAAATTTTTATTCGCCAGCCAGGATCGAACCCTGCCTCCCATTCCAACATCGTCATAATCGATCGATGTCGAAACGAGGCCAGTGCGTTAGCCAACTGAGCCAACCCGGCTCCCCCTTAGTATATTTTAAATATAAAGAATATGAGTATATCATTTTTTTGAAAATTAGATGGAAAGTTTTTCAAAAAGACAACTCTTGGCTGGTATTACGCTATAATATCTTTCAAAGAATTGTGTTTAGAAATGATAAAATAAAATTAGAATGTGATCTGCAGCTTTGGTGAGGTTGGAGACATCAACCATTAGACGTATTTGGGATGCTCCAAACCAAAAGATAAAATAGTTTTTTAATATCATCCAAATTAAATGTTGGGATTCTCTATAAATATATGAATAGTTTTTTATTATATAAAATATTTGATAACTTTTATGAATTTTGATGAGGCAGTCCAAGGTTCAAAAAACAAGATAATTATAACAGATTAGACAGTGTGATCACCATAACATAATATACAAAAATATTACAAAATTTAGATATAAATTGTAATGCAATTTTCGATATAATTTTAACCATATTTAAAAAATATCTGATTTTTCATTCTTGTTTTTATACATTAATAATATAATAATAATAAAATTGTCTACAACTAAATTACAATTTTGGCGAGTCGGGTTAGACGAGCCGGCTAACGCGCTGTCCCAGCTTCGGCATCCATCGATTATGACGATGTTGGAGCGGAAGGCCGGGGTTCGATCCTGGCTGGCAAATAAAAATTTCTACCGGCTAAAAACTCGGCTCCCTCACTAACCCTTACTAACACTTTACTTTTGTGCTGTCTAAATGGGCTTTGTTCCCGGTGACAATTAATAAAAATAAAAAAAAATAAATACAATTTTTTTAAACGATAGATAATCTAATTAATATTTTGAATATATCAGTGTTATCAAATAAATACAATTTAAGTAGTTTTTCGAGATGGACTGTGTGTCAATTTAATGGATTTTGAAGAGGCAGTCCAAGGTTCAAAAAGAGAGATAATTATAACTATCTTTTTTTATTCAAAGCCGACGCTTCCCTCTTTCTTCAGGGTTTTGATAGGTCAGTCGCGCCGCGCCGCGATCTGACGATGCATTAATATAGTAGGTACTCACCAAAATAAGACGAAAATGAGGATACCATTTTTCGAGATTTCGATTAGTTTTTGAGATATCGAGTTTAAAATTTACAATTTTTTTTATTTTTAAATTGTTTTATTTTATAGAGACCACAGAAACCGTAGTATCACGGGTTCCGTGTGACATCGGATTAGCAACCCAGTTTGGTTCAAATCAAAAAATGAAAATGATTAGTAAATGCCCAAAAAAATTCGAATATGTAAAAGTCGTTGCCGGTTCGGTTAAGATATATTCAGTTCGGCCTAATCGCCTAAATGCCAGCCCGAAATGAAGATTTACGAGCCGAACCGAGCCAAACTGAATATATCTTAACCGAACCTTTCAAGTTTGTTTGGGAACCCATTTTTTTATCTAATTGAACCGAACCTATTAAAAGTTATAAAAGTGAAATTTGCCAATGCCCACTGGCGCTCACTTGAGACAATTTGACACATCACGGTCCATAAACTCAATTTCAGTTCAAATTTGTAGTTTAAAATTATATTTTTATTTTCAGACTTATTGTGACTAATTCTAAAAGAATCCGTCGTCAGTAGCAGGCGCCACACGTAACCCATGATTCTACGGTTTCCGTGGTTTCTATAAAAATCTATTGAAAAATAAAAATAAATAAATAAAAAAAATTGTATTTTTTAAGCTCGATATCTTGAAAACTAAGCGAAATCTCTAAAAATGGTATTCTTCATTTTTGTATTATTTTGGTGAGTACTATAAGAATTCATCGTTAGATCTTGACGTCACGATTACCCTAGAATCTCCAGATCTATCATTTTTAGTAGATTTTTGCCTAAAACTGAACAATTTAAATTTGGAGTTGGAAGGTAAAAGCAAAAGTTTAATAGACATGATAAGTGCAATAGAATTATCAAACAATTCTTAATTTTACTTAAGGAAAATTTAAATCATCTTGAATTACACCATTTTCCATACTTGTTAAAGTTTTTCAACGAAAATCCAGAAATGAGTAAGTGTGACTTCAAGAAATTTATAAATAAAATAGAAATAATCGAGAGGGAGATTGATGCAAGGTTCGGAGAATTTAATAACTTTGAAGGGATTTCTTCTTTTATTAACAATCCGTTTCAACGAGTGCATAAACACCTACGTTTCCACCATCTCACTTAATCAACTTTCCATTCTCTTCGGTAATGTAAGGGTCTTTCGAGATACATAGGGCTGCTTCTTTACTGGTGCGCCCCTTCTTGCATTCGATTGCATTAAAAAAAAAAAATAATAAATATCGCAGAAATTTCAAACAAAATTTCTAAACTGTTTGATACAAACCAATCCGAAACAGAACTTGAAATAATCAAAATTCAAAATAATATTCATTTAAAATAAGTAAGTCAAAAAGTAGTATGGAAATATACACACGAGCAAGTCCCTATATTAACAAGTATTGCCCAAAATTTTTTGGCTTGTTTTCGATCAACATATTTGTCAGAGAGTGCGTTTTCAAACATGACCTATATAAAAAACAAAAAAACTAAGAAATAAAATTACAAATGATCACTTGGATCAATGATTGCGATTCGCTGCATCAGGGCTGTCCAACCCGTGACCAACGGGCCGCATGCGTCCAAGCACTGCAATGAGTGTGGCCAAACATAAAATCATGAACTTCTTTAAAACATTATATGTATTGAAAAATTCAAGAATAAAATTCACTAAAAGCAAAAATTATAAACTCAACTACATATATAAGATAAAAAAAAATACAATGAAATTTCGAATATTTAAAATTCTTCTTCTTCTATTAATTTCATTTTCTAAAATATTTATTATTTCAGTAATTTATATGCTACGACACTGACCAAATATATAGTTATCATTTAAGTACAAAAGAAGACAAGGAATTGGGGTGTTCTAGAACAATCACAATTAATTGATTAATTAATTTCTCTACTGGACTAAAACTTGTCAGGACTTGTCTTTAAAATCTTTGAACGTTCTAACATGTCAATAGATAATGGATAGCCAGGGATTATTATATCCGTGACACTTTTAAAAAATAAATTATCATTCCTCGTATCCTTCTTTAATCACATTCGATTTTAACCAGGTCTATCCATCCCTTGGCCCAATATAAAGACATAAAATTCCTTAAAACATTGAGATTTATATTTAGATACTGGAAAATACACAACAATTCGGCCTGGTAATTTTTTTTCTCTAAAATAAGAAATCTGAAAATGTACTGTGAAGTTTCTCAAAAATAAAAGTGCTAATTTTAAATTTTGAATCTGGAACTAGATTTCAAGATTTCCGAAAAAATAACCATCATTTTGATCTATTTTCGACTCCATTTTCATTAGAAATAAATTTTCTACATGTAAACTTTCTGATTGTATCTTCTATAGAACAACAATTAAACACCGATTGGAAAGAAAATTTGAATATTGTCTCTTTTATTAGAATTTTATATTAATTATCTATCCAGGAAAAATATAAACAAATACTAATACATAATATCACTTTTTTTTAAGTGTGTATGTATTTACATATACGAGAAGCTATTTTCAAGTATAAAATTTTCGAAAAATAAAATTAGAAACTCATTATGAGCTAAAAAAATAACAAAGTTCTTATTTCTACATTATCAACTATCTTTTTAGAATAACAAATATCAATAGAATTATAATATTTTATCCGCGAGCCCGAGACAATATTTTTTTCTTCAAATGTGGCCAAAAGGTTGGACACCCCTGAGCTACATCATCTTACCAACCTAACGATGAAATTATTGCCAAGTCAGGGCAATGCCAAAATTCCCACTGATTTTTTTACAATAAATTAAATAGTTTATTTACTTATATGAGAATTTATTTATTTAAGGGCAATTTTATCAAAGAACTTAGTAGATTATTATGTACCATATATATTATATGTCAGAAGGTTTCGCCCCCTCAGGAGTCGAACCCGAGCACCAACACGCAAACCTGGCAGTTAGCATAACCCTAAAGACGAATTTCCTCTGATATAAACAAGGCAAGAAAATTTCACTCCAATCATAAAAGAATTGATAAGTAAAGTTCTGCCTCCTGAGGGGGCGAAACCTTCTGACATTTAATATATACACAATAATCTACCAAGATCTTTGATAAAGATGTCCTTAAATAAATAAATTCTCATATAATTAAAATACAGGTATGAAACCCGGAAGTTGTTCTTTTTTTAAAAAAAAATTTCCATCCCCTTTTTCAAAGAGAAAAGACACTCCAAATTTTCATAATTAGTTTATTTACTTTTATTTAATTCAATTTTTGAATATAACTTTGTAAATTTTTATGTACTGTAGAATCTCGTTTATCCAGACTAACCAAAAATCCGGATATATGGGTAGGTATAAAAACAAAACAAGTCCTCAAATAAGCGAATTTGAATTTATTACGATAAAAAAACATGATTATATCAAGATTTACATAGAATTGTTTAAAGAAATACATACATACAGTCAAAAGAGAGTAACTCACTTCAATGTCCATGTCTCTTATACTCAAAGTTCCGACTTCGTCAATATAAAAATATCAAAATTAAAGCGAATTTTCGATGAAATTATAATTACATTCTTGATATCAGAGTTAAAAATTATTATCTATGTGAACATTTATTAAAATAAAAATATCTACAAATCCGATCGGGATAATCCGGAGTTCCGGATAAATGAGAGCCGGTTAAACGAGGTTTTACTCTACTTCATAAATTATTAATACACATTTTACTTTGTTAGAAATTTATTTGTATTATTTGTATTATGAGCTGTCTATCTCCAACCATTGCTGAAGACATAGAGGAATCGAGTTAAAATCAAAAATAGCGAGTGATTCTCATCTAGTACTTGAGGAATAACCATTCTATATTGGATTTTTGACATTTCGGCTTTTATAGGTAACCATTGCTGAAGACATAGAGGAATCGACTTAAAATCAAAAATAGCGATTGATTCTCATCTAGTACTTGAGGAATAACGATTCTATATTGGATTTTTGACGTTTCGGTTATTATTGGTAACCATTGCTGAAGACATAGAGGAATCGACTTGAAATCAAAAATAGCGATTGATTCTCATCTATTACTTGAGGAATAATAATTCTATATTAGATTTTTGACGCTTCAATTATTATTGGTAACCATTGCTGAAGACATGGAGGAATCGGATTAAAATCAAAAATAACGATCGATTCTTGAGTTGTTTATCATAAAAGAATTTAGTCTTTTTGATTTTAAGTCGATTCTTCCATGTTTTCAGTAGAGGTTTCCATTAATAGTCAAAATATCAAAAATGGAATGCAATAAGGTTATTCCTCTAGTATTAGATAAGAATTGATCGTTATTTTTGATTTTAAGTCGATTCCTCATGTCTTCAGCAATGGTTACCAATAATAATCGAAGGGTCAAAAATCCAATGTAGAATGGTTATTCCTCGACTGTTAAATGAGAATCGATTATTATTTTTGAATTGATTAATAATAAAGAAATAAACATATTAATATTTCAAATGAATTTGGATAAAGTTTAGCAACGATCCGTTGCAGTTTATTATCTATTTATTTTAAAATGCACTTGTCAAACTAAGAAAAGAGAGATATGTTAAAAATATTCTATTCTATAAATTAAGTGAAAAGGAATATGGGAAATTCCTATAGCGAAACTCGTAAATGAATCATCCTCTATAGAGAGAATTAAATTAAATTAAATTTCATTTCCTTGATTGACATGAAATATGCGATAAGCTGCTTTTCGCTCCCTCATTATACCATTAATTAATTTGTGACCTACTTCTAGAGACAAACAAACATTCCTTGATTAATTTCATTTTCCTTGAATTTTAGAATCTTTAATTTTTTTTTATAACAAAGATTTAATAAGATACACACCCAGAATGTGCAACACTTCGGCATGTATCAAAAGAATATTTAAAATCTTTGATAACTTGTTATTTAAAATTTTAATATTAATTTAAAATCTTTTAAAAATTAGATTTGATCTTTAAAAATATTAAAATTTTTTAAATTATTATCCGTTCTCATACAATTATTATCCGTTATTTTAAACATTTCTATATTTTTTGTTTTCAAAAGTATATTGATTCTCTAAATGAAATAATATTGTTGCATAGTTTCAAGGGCCAATTATAATGAATGATTTTTCCAAAAAGGGTGTGGATAGAAGATTTGAAGTCAGTGCCTGGTATTTCTTCCAGTTCAAGGATGTCAAAGACAAGTCCAGACCAGTTTTAGTCGAATGAAAATTGTTCCCGCTGAGGAACTATTAAAATAGTAATAAAACAAAAAATAAAAAAAATATATAGATGATTCCAGAATCTTTGGACTAATCCATTTCTTAGAACTCGCAATATATCAATATTTAAGATGGGAAATAACTAAGAGTGCTATAGGCAAATCTTAGCTTGCTTACAAGCAATAGATATTAGAGAAATTTAAGATTTTCTTATAGGACAGGCTGATTCATTGTGGAAGTGGGTCCTTTTCAATCTCAGGGACTGTGGAGTTTAAGTCATAAGATTTAATTTCTTACTCCTACCCTATCCGTTTGGGGTGAAGGTATTAAAATATATTTTTAAAAAATCTAATGTTAAATTTGAAAATAACAAAAATGATGCCATTTTTGATGAAATTTGCAAAAAAAGCTAAGATTAAAATAAAATTTCAAAAAAAGAAGGGGACTTCTTTTGACAGCATCCACTGGTTGAAAATTCACCAACCGCTACTGGTTTGAAGTTTATAAAAAAGTACTTGATATTTATAATATTAAATTTGCCATTTATAATAATAGATCTTAAAAAAATGTAGATCATTATTTTTGCAGGATAGAAGGTTTACAAAAAATTAATTATTACAACTCCAAATCCATAGAATATCTTGTTCAAATAAGCAAAGCAAATAATTGTTCCAAAATATTTTTAGTTTGCTTTTAACAATTCATAACGAGATTTTAGAAAAAACAATGTTAAAGATAAATTAATAAACCCATATTAATTAAAATATATTCAAAAATTCGCTTCTGAATCGAAGAAAAAAGACATAATAAGAATATTTTATTTAAAATGAATTCTTTACTGGTATTTAAAAATAAGATCTTGATTATTTTTTCCTCTTGAGTGAGCTTTTAATTTTACATTTCAGAATTTTTATTTTTGAAAATAGCTTCTCGTATATCTAAATACATATCGTGAATATTTTGAAGCCTGTAATATTTAGTTCTGTGTAGATAATTATTATAAAATTCTAATAAAGAGAAATTATTACATTTTTCATCAGATCAGTATCTAATTGAAAAGTTTTTGTTTTGCCGAGAGTAGCAGAGTTGTTGATTCACAAAGAGAAACAAAGAGGTTGTCCTCTGCTTGATGCAAATAAACATACACACATATATATCGAGATGATATATCTGTATATATATTATTTATTTGTTTGAGACTATAGTTTCGAAGACTTGGTCTTCATCATCAGTCTTTCTTCAATTATAAATGTTTTTCATGGAGTCAATATCATATGGATATTGAAAACTTGGTGTTCCTTCGTCACTGGTGGTCGGCTAGGAACTAATAAAGACATTCTTTTCGGTTCACATTCAAATATAACAATATGTTTCCCTTTCTCCTTGTTTTACAACGAGAAAGGCTGACAATAGAAGGGTTTTTCTTTTTTCTTTTATCTTTTGTTAGCAAACATCTTAAGCAGATTACTATTTGATAACTCTATTTGATTGATCAAACAAAGTTTTGAATTTCTATTGAATGATTTCAAAATTTCTAAAGATTCGATTGCGCTAATTAATTTTGGGTTCTTTTCTCCTTTTATTAATCTAATACCTGTTCCTTCTGGGAAGGAGTGATTGTTTGAATTTAAATGTTCTGCAAAAGAGTTTTCGCACTTTTTATTTTTATAATCCCTTATATGTTCATTTAATCGAATTTTCAGATTTCTCTCTGTCTTCCCTACATAGATTGCTTCGCAATCTTTGCATTTCAAACTATAAACCCCTTCTTTTTCTATATTTGGTAATTTGTCTTTTTTATTTGAACCTAAATCTTTTCCTAGAGTAATTGGAGTTTTGAATACTGTTTTGAACCCTAATTTTTTCATTTTTTGTTTTAATTTTTCCGAAATTTGTCCATAATATGGGAGAACTATTCTAGGATTTTCTTTTTCTTTTTCATTCTTTTGTGAATATATTGATTCCAGGGTTGATTTTTCAATTTTTTTAAATAACATTTGGTCTATAAGGTTTGCCTCGTATCCATTATTTACCGCGATTTCTTTAATTGTCTCTAATTCTTGTGAGTATGCTTTTTCTGATAGAGGTATATTTATTAGTCTATGTATCATTGAATGGAAGGCTGCGTGTTTATGTGACATTGGTCTACAAGAATTTTTATGTATTACAATGTCAGTAGCTGTGGGTTTTCTATAAATTTCAAAGGTGTGTTTATTTCCGGAAATTTTTATTTTTAAATCTAAAAAATTTAGTATTTTTTCTTTTTCTTTCTCTACTGTGAATTTTATTTTCTCATGAAGATTATTTATATATTCTATAAATGTGTCTAATTGTCTATTTGTTCCTCCCCATAGTAAAATTATATCATCTACGTACCGATAATAGTATATAATATTTTTTGAATATTTTTCATTGTCAAGGAATTTATTTTCAAAATCATTTAAGAATATTTCTGCTAATAACGGAGACAATGGAGATCCTATTGATAATCCCTCCCTTTGTTCATAAAATTTGTTACCAAATTGAAAGAAATTGTGGTTGACACAGGTGTGAACCAAACTGCTTAGATCCATTTTTTCCAGGTTGTTTGGGCCCACTGACCTGAAAATATATATATATGGTCTCAATATAGTCTCAAACAAATAAATAATATATATACAGATATATCATCTCGATATATATGTGTGTATGTTTATTTGCATCAAACAGAGGACAAACCTCTTTTTTCTCTTTGTGGAGATCAGTATCTAATTATATTTCTATACATTCAATCAGAAAGTTTGCAGGTAAAAAATTTGTATCTAATGAAAACGAAGTCGAAAATAGTGATTATTTTTCCACTTATGAGAAAAATATTGAATCATAAAATATAAATAAATAACTGTAAAAATTAAAATTCTCAAAATGTAGTCTGAATTTGAACTTGATTTATGACGTTGGTGCGCCTGTATTTAGGCAACAATTTGCGCGCAGAAGAATGAAAGCTGCGTAGGAGCTAGGCGAGTCCAGTCGGTAATGGAATGGCATGTAGGTCATCAAATAGGTATGTAGGTTAAGGATAGTTTTTACACAAGCTCTAAATAGGTATAGAATAGAAAAGGTTGAGTTTACCATATAAACATTCGAGTCTTTCCGATTTGCTGCCCCAGTTCCATTTTATTAATGGGATTTTGCTTTTTACATTATCCAATTCGAAGCATGGGCAAAATATAGGAATCGGTCTCGCGCGATTTCAAAGGGTCCTCAGGTAAAGACTACGGAATCCATGGTCTCATGAGAATTCGATTTCATTTGACGATATGATCAAAATTCCTACTTATCTGCCGCCTAAAATAAACTTGTCTTATTGTTTTTTATTATTTTAAAAATAAAATTATTTATTTAATACTAACTAAAAAGATAATATTTGTGTCCTGGGCCCCTGGACCGAGTCTATCTTATCATTGCTGTAGTCATATATTTTAAATATATTGAATTTAATAATATTTGAAAAAATTAATTTAGTCTTTTAAAAATGTACTAGCAATTTTGTAACGGCAAAGAGATTTTTTAATTTATTAATTTTTTCCTCTTATTAAAAAACAAGGACTAATAAACGAGTATCGGAAGATCAAGAAGATCAAGAACATTTTTTTAATTTATTAATTTTTTCCTCTTATTAAAAAACAAGGACTAATAAACGAGTATCGGAAGCTCAAGAAGATCAAGAACAGTGAGTCGATGGGTGGGAATTAATCTCTGAAGTCGAAGCCTTCAATTTAATAGAAGTTTATTTTAAATACTAAGGAATACAACTGGTTAAAGAAATTGATTTCTCATTTATTTCACTCTCTTTATATTTAGTGTGTATTTCAATCAAGGGTAGTATAATATTTCTTTACTCTTTTTATAACTAATGAGTATCGTTTAAGTTCATATGTGGGTATTTCTAGAATAAAAAAATTTTAATAATAATTTCTACTCGAATAAAACTTGTCAACACTTTTCTTTTTACGAGTAGCAGCTTGTTGATAACAGAAAAGGATTATTCTAACTATGGCCTTTTCAGAAAAAACATTTTTAATTCCTACTTTGATCATGTTCAAATTAAGCAATCATTTCTAACGAACATAAATACAATAAATAAAAATACTTCCGGCCAAAAAAAACAAAACAATAATTGTAACTTTTCTTTTCCAAATTTCAATTATACCTAAGATATAATAATTATTTTTGTGCATTTTTAATTATAATTCAATATTCAATATACAATGTGTCAATATGTATTAATAAATTGAATATAAAAAACAAATGCCCATAATTGTTAAATTTCGATAGAAAATCATGAGAGATGGTCAACTAATATATCCGAAGTGTTATGAAGTATTATTATTATGCATTGCATTTTTGGCATTCCTATTTAATCCCCTAAGCGGTGAAACGGGTTCTATGAGCTAATGTAATAATCCATAACTCCGTGGATTGATCATCTCTCTTGATTTTCTATTTTAATAAATTAATGATTTTGCTTTAAAATTGTAAATAACAAACCATAAATTAAAAATTTTTATTTTTATTTTGACCTCTAAAATAAAAACAATGAAAGTATTTGCTGTAAACAAGGTAATAATTGTTTTTAATTTTAATAATTTTTTATGACTTGGCATTAAAATATCAATAAAATTAAAGAAAATATACTGAATTGGAAAAAAATCGACCCACCAATAAAAACTTTATTAAATAGTAAATCATTTTTAATTTTTTTACAAGGAACCATATATTATTTATTTTATTGCTTATCGCAAGTATAATTGTCACTTGTTGTTGAGTTAGCCCTTGATTAATTAGGCACACAATGTGAACTGCTTGAACTTCAGAAATATCCATTTTGTATATTTTATCTTTCTATCAATGATGCTTAATTTGAAATTATTCATTTTATTGATATTTCAAATGGAATTTGATCTTTTATTAAAACTTTATTTAAATTAAAGTGATATTGAAAAAGTATGATAATTTGTAATTGTATCTTTTAATTTAATTTCATTTATTTTTTTATAAAATTCAAAAATTATTAACAATATTTATTGAATATGTTAGTTTAATAATTAATGGAACAAATTATATGATAATTTGTAAAATTTTTAAAAATAATTTGCTATTTAATAAAGTTTTAATTAGTGGGTCGATTTTTTTGCACCGCAGTATATATTTTCTGTAGTTTTGAAGCTCGAGATTCGAAAATGTAATCAGTTCTTTACATTCATCTTATATTATTAAATGAGCAATTCTTGTAAATATATATATATATATATATATATATATATATATATCCAATTCGCTAAAAATTGGTGTACTTATCAAGTATCATGAGTTATTATTGTAATTGTGTCAAATTTTTAATCCGATTGAAATAAATTAAGGGGATGTAAGTAAATTAGTCATGTCGCAAAATGAATATTTTAATCGTTCATATCTCGTATTCCTAATAATCCATAACCCCGCGGATTAAAATCTCTCTTGATTCAGTCTTAAGTCAGACGAACAATTCTATTTTTTTACCTTGCGTAGAATTTATTAACCGACTTCAAAAAAGGAGGAGGTTCTCTTTTCGACTGAATTTTTTTGTTGTTACCTCATATCTCCGCCAACTGTGAACCGATTTTGAAATTTTTTTGTATTGGGTTCAGTCTAACTTCCGATTGGTTCTGTTTTTTTCATTGGTATTTGACTTTTTTTGTTAGGTTTGTTCAGGCTTAACTTCCTTGTTTATGAACCGATTTCTTTCTGATGATATGATCAACGACGAAATAACATAAATCTTCAATTCTTATGAGCAAATAATTAAAATTATGATAAATAAAATCTTTTATAAAAAATCAATCGGAAAACATTCATTTAAAACCCGCAAACGTTTTGAGAGAATTTCTATATTTATGAATTGAATTTTATTATCATTTTCTGATTCATTCGCCTGACGCTTTCTCTTACTAGGTGAATGCAAGGTATTATATTAAGTCACTATTAATAACATCACTAAAAAGAGAAAAATAAAAATAATTTCTATAAAAAAAAATAAAACCGACTTCAAAATACTTAAATGCAACAAATAAAATAATAATAACTTAAAAATAAAATAAAATCCACTAAAAGATATAAAATAATTATCTTATTTAGTTACAACTAAACGACGAAATATTAACATGAAATTACTTTTTGAAGTCGGTGCCAAACATATACATTTTATGAATCGCACTTGACGGATCTTACTTAGTACGTTTGGCGGGTACGCTCGCTTATAGAGTATAGTTTGTTTGGCACCGACTTCAAAAAGTAATTTCATGTTAATATTTCGTCGTTTAGTAGTAACTAAATAAGATAATTAATTATTTTATACCATTTAGTGTATTTTTTTGATTTTTAAGTTATTATTATTATATTTAAGTCCGTTTTATTTTTTTATATAGTAAAAATTATTTTTGATGAATAGTAAGTTCAAATTCCCTTAAATAATAAACAAAATCATGATAAAGGGAATAAAAATAGCTGCGCACTAAAGGATTAAAAAATAAATTCTATCTAATTGAAATGAACTTACCGACCGCTGTGTTAAGCGGTCGGCTCTCGTGGATATTTGAACCTGATAATATAGTCCTAAGTCTCTATAAATCTCTCATAATATTTTGAAACAATTATTTATTACTTAATTGAACATAATAGGTTGAAGTGGCATTTGGTGTTCCAATAAATATATTTTTTATAAGTCTTTATTCTTGTAATAATTAATGAACAAATTAAATTTTTTTTAAAGATCAAAATCATAAATGCCAAATAATATTATCAAAATCAATTATTTTTTTAATAATGATCAAACAAAATAATATATGACTGGTTTCAAGTCATAATTCTTCAGTTGAAAAGTTTTTTTAAAAGTAGCAGAGTTGTTGATTCACAAAGAGAAACAAAGAGATTGTCTTCTGCTTGATGCAAATAAACATATACACATATATATCAAGATGATATATCTGTATATATATATTATTTATTTGTTTGAGACTATAGTTTCGAAGACTTGGTCTTCATCATCAGTCTTTCTTCAATTATAAATGTTTTTCATGGAGTCAATATCATATGGATACTGAAAACTTGGTGTTCCTTCGTCACTGGAAAGCTAGCAACTAACAAAGACATTCTCTCCGTGCTCACACTCAAATATAACCATATGTTTCCCTTTCTTTTTTCTCCTTAGAAAGGAGGAATTTTTCCTTTTATCTTTTGTTAGCAAACATCTTAAGTAGATTACTATTGGATAATTCAATTTGATTGTTTAAACAGAGTTCTGAATTTCTATTGAATGACTTCAAAATTTCTAAAGATTCGATTGCGCTAATCAATTTTGGGTCCCTTTCTCCTTTTATTAATCTAATACCTTCTGGGAAGGAGTGATTGTTTGAATTTAAATGTTCTAAAGATTCGATTGCGCTAATCATAATTCTTCCACTTTATAGCACCAAAATCACCTAAACTTTAATCTAAGCATGTCTCCTTCTATAACTTAAATATAATACCAGAAGCATTACCGTTTGAATCATAAATTATCTTTGAATTGAATTCAATACTTCCCATAAGATTGCATATTAAATATATTTTTATTATATGTGACCTAGTTTGTACCTACAATTATTAATCCCGACTCTCTGTGAAATAGAATGGAATTTGGTGTGGCTATTACACTTGAATTTGAACCTTATAAACTTAGTTATTTATAAAAATATCTTTTAAATTTGTAAAAATGATTTTGGGACTTATCTTATCTTATCTTATTATATTAAACAAGCAATTCTTGTATATATATATATATATAGAATCGGTCTCTCGAAAACGGCTCTAACGATTTCGCTAAAAATTGGTGAACTTATCAAGTCTCATTAGTCCTGTATAAATTTTATCCGATTGAAATAAAGGGAAGGGGGTGTAAATTAGTCATGTCCCAAAATAAATATTTTAATCGTTCATATCTCGTCTTCGGTAAGAAACAGAGCCTTGAAATTTGAAACTTAAGCTATTTAGAGGCAAAAAGTTACCAAAAAAGTGCTCCAGGCACTAGTTTTGAAACTTTCACAAAAATGCTGAAATTCCAAAAAACAAAATTCTTGAAAAAAATTATGGGATCATCTTCTGATGTTATGAATACTTTTTATTATATTTCAGAATTTCAATCACCCTCTTTTCGAATTGAACTCCAAATGCCGAAAAATAATTTCGAAATTTTTCAAAACATGAAACCCCAAATATATAGTTTTGCTATAAAATTTAAAATTTAAAATCACTTAGCTGGAATGAGTGAAGTTTGAATCCCTGAGGAAAATTTTTACGCCTATTCTAATACCAGTATGATTTTGATTCGAAGAACAGCCATTGTCTCAAATTGCTTTTTGACACTTGGGTTCAATTTCAAAGGCACTGGCGGCGACATCTTTTTCTTTTCGTTTGGGCGACACTCTGCAGAAAAATTTGCAAGGTGAGCCCTGAGGTGGGCAGAAAAAATTATTTAGAGTAATTTAGATTTTTGTATAATTTAGATCAGGGCTGTTCAACCCGTGGCCCGAGGGCAGCATGCGGCCCAGCACTGCAATGAGTGTGGCCCAACATAAAATCATAAACTTCCTTAAAACATTGAGATTTATATGTAGAGATATATTTATTTCCTTTTTCAAAATATGAATGTACTTACATTTTTACAATATGTGAAGCTTTTTTCAAGAATAAAATTCATTAAAAGCAAAATTATAAGCTCAACTATATAAGATAAATAAATTATATGAAGTTTCGAATATTTAAAAATTCTTCTTCTCATATTTTCATTTTCTAAAATATTTATTATTTCAGTAATTTATATGCTACGACACTAACCAAGTCTATAGAGTAATCATTACTAGTACAAAGAGACAAGGAATTGGAGTTTTCTAGAACAGTCACAATTAATTGTTAATTTCTCTTCTGGAGTAAAACTTGTCAGGACTTGTCTTTTAGATCTTTACACGTTCTTACATGTCAATAGATAATGGATAGTCAGGATTATTATAATACAATAAATGATCATTCCTCATATCCTTCTTTAATCCCATTCGATTTAAACCAGGAATGTCCAACCCGTGGCCTAATATAAATTCATATAATTTCTTAAAACATTGAGATGCTATTTTCAAGTATAAAATTTACGAAAAGTGAAATTAGACGCTCACTATGAGCTAAAAAAATCATAAAGTTCTTATTTCTATATTATTAACTATCTTTTTTGATGATCTAATATTTTATCCGCCGTCCGAGACAATTTTTTCTTCAAATGTGGCCCTTGAAAGCCAAATAGTTGGACACCTCTGATTTAGATTTTATTTTTTAATAGTTTAGGTATAATGTATAATTATTATATTTTTATTATATAAAATCTATAATATTGAAAGCGATGGTTTTCCTTTTTTTTATTTTATCAACTCGGTTTTTTAATATTTTTACTTAAAAAATCAATTTACCGAGTTGAGTGAGAACAATTCAGGTTGTGCGCTCGCCCGGCCCACCCCTGACGCTATGTTTGTTTAGGCATAACTTCTTTGTTTATCAACCGATTTCGATGATTCTTTTTATATTGGAAAGAGGGTACCTTAGGGGTGGTCCCATATTAATTTGGTCAAGTTCTGATTATATGATCAATGACGAATTAACGTAAATATTCAATTCTTATGAGCAAATAATCGAAATTATAATAAATAAAATCTTTTATAAAAAAATCAATCTTAAAACGTTCATTTAAAACCCGCAAACGTTTCTAGATAATTTCTATATTTATTAATTTAATTTTATTATCATTTTCTGATTCATTCGCCTGACGCTTTCTCTTACGAGATGCATGCAAAGTATTATATTAAGTCACTATTAATAATATCACTAAAAAGAGAAAAATAAAAATAATTTTTATAAAAAAAAAATAAAACCGACTTCAATAAAATTAAATGCAACAAATAAAATAATAAGAACTCAAAAATAAAATAAAATACACTAAAAGGTATAAAATAATTATCTAATTTAGTTACAACTAAATGACGAAATATTAACATGAAATCACTTTTTGAAGTCGGTGCTAAAGAAACTATATAAGCGAGCGTACCCGCCAATCGTACTAAGTAAAATCCGTCGAGTTTGATTCATAAAATGTATATGTTTGGCACCGACTTCAAAAAGTGATTTCATGTTAATATTTCGCCGTTTAGTTGTAACTAAATTGGATAATTATTTTATACCTTTTAGTGCATTTTATTTTATTTTTGAGTTTTATTATTTTATTTGTTGCATTTAGTTTTTTTGAAGTCGGTTTTTAATTTATATTTAATTTGATTTAAGTATTCTTATTTGATTTCATGTATTGATTTTCAGAAAAATTTAAAAACTTAATAGAAAATTGAAATAAAATTTCTCTTTTTGTTTTTCAGGAATGTTTCCTAATTGAAAATGAGTGGTTATCACTTGAGAGTTTCCACTTGTTCCTTAATGCACATTCAGAATCCACCGAGCTACTCACTCTTCTAATCTTTCCAACAAGGTAAGTAAATCTTGCAAATTTCTCAAGTGAATTTCCTTCTTCATCGTTAAATAAACATCTTCTTTTCCAAACGCCATCAATAATTTAATTAAATGATTTTAACCCGACACTTGAAACTTATAGAGATTTTCATTTTATACTTTTGTGAAATTTTAATAAGATTGGATTTGAAATTTTGTGATAACCTATCTGATAGTTGTCACGATAGGGCTTAATCTTTCTTGGAATAACCTCTCTCTGTAACACAAAAAGAATAGAAAGTTTTTTTGCCGAGAATAGCAGAATTTTTATATATTGAAGGAGACAATAAAAGAGAGTGTCTTCTGCTGGAATTATAAATTTTATTTATTTATAACGAATAAATAAAATTTATAATTCCAGCAGAAGACACACTCTTTTATTGTCTCCTTCAACAAAAACTATAATTGTATTAGATGAAGGAGGGGGTATCAGCCAAACATGGAATCACTGGGTTCAATAAAACACCTTTAATAAAACGTTTCGGCCTGAATTTATTTGGCCATCTTCAGTTAATTAGGCTGAAAAATTTACAAATAGATGTTAATTGATATATTTTATACAAAATTTCAAGTTGACCAAGTTGGTAGTTTAAACTTACAGTTATACACAAAATGCGGTACACATATGTGATCGAACCAAGCCTTGTCAAAAATAAAAATTGTAGCTTCATGTAAATTTATAACGTGCCTGGACCCAAAAGTTTCAGAATGAAAGTAATGAGTTTATATAAATTTTTTTCTATATATCATATTATAATTAAATATTTGACCCTTATGGGAGGTCATCATGAATCTCAGCATTATTTATTTACAATCAAAAGTCCAAATTAGAATTCAATTACTTTTAAATCACATGCTTTCCTTCCATTCAATCAAATTATACAATTCTTACATGCATTCTCTAATTTATCAAAAACTGAAAAAAGGCATTTTTAAAAATAATTAAATTCTAATTTGGACTTTTGATTGTAAATAAATAATGCTGAGATTTATGATGAACTCCCATAAGATAAGAGTAAATAAATATTATATTTAATATTGATTTACTATGAGTTTAACATTAACAGAAAAGACAATTAACAAATTAGAAACAACTTCAAAGAGCCATGTTAAAGCATCTTAAACATAAAAAGAAAAGACAAAATAAAAAACGAATACATTTACAAAAAAACGCAGATAAAAAATATTAAAAATACAATTTTAAAACTAAAATGGAACTGGGCAGGCCATATAATAAGACTCAAAGATGAAAGATGGACCAAAATACTAACGGAATGGTGGCCTATAGAGCGAAAAAGGAAAAGAGGAAGACAATTCAAAAGGTGGAACGACGAGTTCAAGAAAATAGCGGGCAATGAGTGGACTAGAATCGCCAAAAGAAGAACAGAATGGAAGAAATTAGGAGAGGCCTATGCCCAAACTGGGCCTGGTACAACTTAAGTTATATTATTTATATTATTGTAAATACTTATATATATATATATAAAAAAAAAAAATGTAATCAGTACCTATAACTTATACACAAATTATGTATCTTTTAAAGGCTTAAATAAATAAATAAATACTATGAGTTAAGGATTCTTGGTCTCTTATTTCACTTTTAAAGTGAAATAATTGACCAAGAATCCTTAACTCATAGTAAATCAATATTTCATATAATATTTATTTACTCTTATCTTTATTAAAGATGTTTCACCTTGCACCAACACCACAATCTCTACTAATTAACTCCCATAAGGGTCAAATATTTAATTATAATATACACACAAGGCTAGGTTCGATCACATATGTGTACCGCATTTTGTGTATAACTGTAAGTTTAAACAACCAACTTGGTCAACTCGTAATTTTGTATAAAATATATCAATTAACATCTATTTTTATATTTTTCAACCTAATTAACTGAAGATTGGCAAATAAATTCAGGCCGAAACGTTTTATTAAAGGTGTTTTATTGAACCCAGTGATTCCATCTTTGGCTGATACCTCCTCCTTCATCTAATACAGTTTCATCACAGCCACGAACTCTAACAATATCAATACAAATAGAATAATTCTTCATTTTTAGTAAATAGACGAAAATTTATTAATGCATTTAATCATATCATTATTTTTGCTAATGGTAAATGGTAAGTATGTTGTTACCGCCAAGTGGTAGATATTGAAATTAACTCAATTGGGTCGCTGTCACAAATGTCATATGAATAATCAAAGAATATTATTTAATAAATAGGTTTGATTTTTGTTTATATGTCATTTAAACACTGAGTTAATCAGCTGTCAGAAGACCCAATTGAGAGAGTTCAAACTTTCACCACCAGTCGGCGTATTTGCAATTTCCAGTTACCAATACTTAAGTGGTAAATTTTTTAATTTATCTTCACTAATATTATATTTAAATCGACGAAGACAAGAAAATATATAAGTCAATGACCTGTCCAGGGTTCAATTCCGAGAGGATGAAATCAACCATATATAAAATCATCACTAAAACCACTGATTCAATAGTTGACAATCTCTTTTGTTTTCTTAAGAAAACTTCACTCATAGCTACCACTTGAATCTGGGATGGTTAGTGTAATAATGGATAACTTGTAAGTTTCAGCAAAGACCCATTTTTAAATGTTTAACATTGTTGATAATTCAAATAAAGATTATAATAATAAATTAAAGAATTAGGACTCATAATCTATATAGATTAAATTACATTTTTGTCTGTAAATTGCTCCAAATCGACCCAAATTCTGGATTGTACACGTTTCAAGAAAAGCTATGAAATAAAAATCCCCACAACAAAATTCCCGTCTGTCTTTCTGTCTGTTTTCTGTCCGTCCGAGCAAAATTTGCTCACAATTGGCATAAAAACAGCTGGAAGTATTTTTTTATGAATTTTCATATTTCAATCAGATGTCTTCTAACTTAAAATGATTGCTATAATACATTTTGATATTTTGACCACAAAAAGGGTGTTAAGCAGGGGGAAGGTCAAAAAATGAAAATTCTACCGCTTTAAACCAAACTCAACTAAAATTTGTATACATAATTTGTAGGCTCACAGAAGATTCGGAATGAAAAAACTTTCTTACACGAAATGTGGGAAAGGGGTCAAAAAATTAAAATTCCAAGCATTTGGACCAAACTCAAAAATAATTTATCATTCAAACAAGCGAACATTATCAGATAAAACTTTCCGAAATTTCATTCAATGTGTACCTATAATATCGTCTCTGTGAAGATTAATAATTTGATACAGTGCCGGATGTAGGGTTCTTGTCCCCGGGCGGTATATATATTTTCGCCCCCCCCCCCCCCCACTAAAGAAAATTTTTAAACACATTTTTATTAATTTTTTATTTTGTACATTTCGAGATAATTTATTATTTTTTTGTTAGGTTAGTATTGAAACATTGAATATATTGCAAAATCTAACACTTAAATCTACAAATAGTAACAATAATAATATTAAAAAAATAAACTTTACTATAGAGAAAATAAAAAAATAGATAAATAATATATGAAATTATCAATATATTACATATTACAAATTTAGAGAAAAAAATATTATTAGATATGTAATACCTACTTTTTCCTTAGATTTTGCTTTAGCAAAATCTTGTATTAAATTATATTATATAGGTATATTATACAAAAATATGTAATATAATAAGTAATAAGTTTAATCAAAACGAGGTGAAATATGTTTTTTTCTTTACTCATATTTTTTTTATCTACGGGTGACCAGTCCCTTGTTTTTTTCCGGGCCCGGTGCGCCCATACTATTCTATAATCCGGCACTGATTAGGTAACCAAATAAATAATTCTATCAATTGATTGCTGATGGCAAACTTTGACATCTCGTATCTAATATTTTTTTTCAATTTCATTTCAATTTAAATATGAATTATTAATTTATTTAGCTATTGATATTGGCTTTCAGTGAATATATAAATAAATATTTTAATGAATGAATATGTTCAAATAGCCGACAATTTTTGAAATTATAGATATCCAATTATCGACAGATAGAAGTATGCATATTGGCACGTCAATACAAGCAAATACACATACAAACTCATTCATATTAAATGATATTCGTAGAATATTTAGAATTAAAAAAAAAAATGAAATTATTAAAATATTTTTTTCCACTATTTATTGAATAAAAAAATAAAAAGTATGAAAGCGAGTGTGGGACCCATTTAATATTAATTTTTTATCTGTTTTCGAAACTAATGATTTTATAGAAACTAAAGTAATTTCTATCGAATATACACACATACTAAGCTATTTTTGAAATTTTTTAGATATTAAAATCTAGTGTGTTGCGAAACTAAGGAAAGCACATGCGAGCTGCTTTGAAGTTCCATAGCGAGCGACTGGGACGTAAAATTAACAATACAAGAAACTTATACTGGAAACGTATATTTTGATGAAGCAGAACAATAATGTTTCAGCACTGATCAAGTTATTTGCTCAAAATTCAACAATTATTAATTAGATAAATGCGGGATGTGTAAGAAAAAGTGGCCCTCCCCAGCTAGGACCTATGGGCGGGTAGACTATACAGAGTGGGCCATAAAGATCTACCACATTTTGAAGAGGTATAAAAAATGAACAAATTTAACTAAAAAAAAACTAAATATATTTTTGAAAAGAACATAAAATAATTTTTTTTAAATCTGTTTTAAAAATTATATCGGAAAAAAACAGGGGGGGGGGGGCTTTCGACCAAACTATGTATTCAAAATTTGTTTAGATTTTCCATTTATAGCCTTCTGGCGGTCCACAGAATATGTATACAAAATTTGGTTGAGCTTTGGACAAAAGGGCTAGAATTTTCATTTTTGACCCCCCCCCCTCGTTTTGGGTGGTTAGTTTTTGCATTTCTAGCCTTTTTGGGGCCCACAGAATATGTATACAAAATTTGGTTGAGTTTAGGCTAAATGGCTAGAATTTTCATTTTTGAGCCCCCCCCCCCACACACTTTTTTGTCTGATATAATGTTTAAAACACATTAAAAAACATATTTTATCTTCTTTTCAAAAATACATTCAGTTTTTTTTCTAGATAAATTTTTTAATTTTTTATACCTCTTCAAAATGTGGTAGATCATTATGCCCCACCCTGTATTTGGGGTTTAATCAGAGAAAGTATTTATGAACTTAACAGAATTAGTATTAGGATTCACTTAAAAATTTTTTTAATATTTTTTATACTAATATAATAGTTAAAAATAATAAAAAGAATATACAACCATATTTGCTTTAGTTAAAAACAAGATTTTCTTAAATATTGAATTAATGTTTTGGCTACAAGATCAAACTTTTTTAGGAAATATAATTTTTTTCGTTTAAATGTCACTAAACCTATCGTAATTGCATACCCAAATCTCAGGCACAAATTTCGTATTGACCTCTGTGTTATAATATAAACATCCCTTTTCAGATCAAAGCGAAAATAAAATTTTTCTTCTCTATAAACATTTGAAATGTTATTTACTAAATATAAATACATATTGGAATCTTTTTTATTCAATTTCCTTGGCTCTTTGAAAAAGAGAAATCTTTTTTCTTATAGGTTATTAAACAAATTTTTATAATTGGTTCCTTTTGTAGAATCCTCTTAGTGATTAAATTTCAACCAATGAAAAAAATTTGATTCAATTTAATTTTTAAATTTTCTTTAAATACTAAAGATTGAATAGAAAATGTTTTCGTTTCTAGAGGTTCTAATTAAATGTTTTTTGCTCCTGGACTGGACGGAACCCTCAGTAAAAATTTCATCAATGGAATTAGACCTTTACATTTGCACAGTGCTTAATTAAAATTTTCGGTTATTATAAAATTACTCTTTCAATTGGGCAGTTTAGATATTTAGTAAACCAGTAGTAGCTCTATTGTTATAATTAATACGCTATCTTTCAAGAGTCCCTCCAATCCAGCTATTAGAAGTGGAATAGTAATTTAATTACTCGTTACAGCCAGAGTAATAAATTCAGTTGAAATTTCCATTTTTTTAAATTATAAACCTTTACGAATGTCTAAAACGTGGAAAATCGTCGTTCTTCTTTTTGGTCATAGAAAGTTCTTTCTGGTTTCAAAATGTTTAGTATTATTATTTTTTTCATTGATATTGATGCAAAATGATTTTGTTACAAATAGGTGCCTGGGGTGGACCCTCGTATCGTGAAAAGAAGAAGAATAAGATAAATAGAAATAAATTTCAGGTTTTGGATCAGTGTCGAAGGTATCTGGTAATCAGGTTTTGAAAGACTGGTTACATATCGAAGACAAGACGGATCCACTCCCTATAGAAGTCATAGGGTTAAAAGAGTTGGCGAATAATTGTTTGTTGGATAGTATCTAATTTAATCGCCAAGTAGTGTTGATTGTCTGAAAATTGTTGGCTCTATCATTACACGTTATAGGGGAATATCTTTTTTTTTTTAATTTATTTTTCAACCCAAAAAGATTACAAAATCTACAACAGGCATAACAAATATCATACATGTGTGGAACCATAATCTCTGGCTAAATAAATACCTCTTAACTTGTTCATTAAAATTACTCAGAGTTTTTACATTCTTCAAACTTTCAGGCAGCTCATTAAACTAGATGACAGGAGTGTGGAAGATCTGATCCACATTTCTGGCACTTGGCAACAGATGATAGTGCTGATTAGCTCTGGTGATGTGCTCATGAATATCACAGTTAAATATTTATTAGCGCAATACCAGTACCTATCAAGTTATTTTTAATTTTGAAGATCAACATCAGTGAGTCCAGTCTAATTAGTTCTCTGACCTGCAATAGCCTCAAGTTATCTATATATATAAAATTCTTTGCCCGATACACTCACTCACTCACTCACTCATCATCAAAACTGCCAGAACCACTGGACATAGAAACATGAAATTTGGAGAGGATATTACATCTATGACATAGGGGCTCACTAAGAAAGGATTTTTCGAAATTCGACCCCTAAGGGGGTCAAAGGGTGCAAAGTGTGTTTTCACTGATTATGCGATATCTCTTAAGGACGATAAAATATCTACTTGCTTTTTACTTATAAAAATACTAAATTAAAATATCTAAAAAGTAATTTCAGAATTTTTTGAAATTCGACCGCTAAAGGGGTCAAAAGGTGCAAAATATCTTTCCAATGTGTTTACACTAATTATGCATTTTCAAATAAGAACGATAAGATATCTACTTGATTTTTACTTAATAAAATTCTAAATACAAATATCTAAAAAGAGATTTCAGGATTTTTTGAAATACGACTCCCAACTATCCAAAATGTGAGTGGGGGCAAAAATTAAAACTCTCTCCTATCTTGATCAAATTTTGTAGATTTATTCTTTATTACTTTAAGAAACTATTACGGTAAAAGTCAACTATCAAAATTGACTGTATGGGGGCGAAGGGGGGGGGGCAAATTATAGAAATTTTTAGCTTTTTTGTACATTTACTCTTTAGAAAACTGAGAGTTATTTATTTGCAAATATCTAAAAAATAATTTCAAACCTCCCAAAATGTGAGTGGGGGTAAAAAATTAATACTCTCTCCGATATAGATCAAATTTTGTAATGTTAGTTTTTAAGACTATATAAAATGTATGCTGTAAAAATCAATAGCCAAAATGAGTGCGTGGGGGCGAAAGAGGGGGCAAAATATTACAAATATATATTACAGACCTAATAATCACATGCCGAGACGCCGGCCGCCAGGGCCGCCCGTCAGGCACGCCCTCTACAGCTCGTTAACATATATAATGCTAGGGTGTTAATTCTAGGGTGCCTGCAGAATATAATAACTTAAACTGTTTTATGGCTAATGAACTGAAATCGCTTAGACCTTAGAGGTATTTATATTAATTAACCTCCGTTTTATTTCAGATTTCAGCTTTCTAGCTCAAACTGTTGGAAGGCTCATCAGCTTTACAGATGAGTATTAAGTTTTAAAAATGGTTTTCATTTTTTCCTTCAATTTATCCATTAAATTTACATATTATATTTAAATTATTTTCATTTGCATTACTAATAAATTTTTTTGTTCCTAGAGTTTTTAAATGAATGTTTTATTCCAGGGTTGAAACCCTCAGTGGCAGAGGCAAGAATGGGAGTTGACTTTTTATTTGCATGCCGCTTAGTTAAAATATTCGATTTTCCTAAGATTGCTCTTTCATTTCAAGTCGTTTATTTATTTAGAGACCTTGCATCAGCGTTGTTGCAATACTTCTTTTTAGATTCAGCTTATAAAACTAGAATACTAATTTAATTACTAGATACGATCGCCGAGCAAAGGCTACCTTTAATTCATTGGAATTTTCAATATTTTTCTGCTTATTCATCTTTATGTCTATGTCTGAAATTTGGACAAAAATTTGTTAAAGACACGATTTTCTGTCTGTTTTCTGTTTGAATTCCGAGACCTACGATAACTCAAGAACGAAAGATCATAGAAAGTTCGTTTTAGTTTCAAAATGGGAACTTAAGTGAAACAAAATCTTTTCAAATAATGAATGCAACGATTTAAGCATTTTTTGAGTTTCTTTTTTTTGAAAAAGATGAAATCTTTTCAAAAATCAACCCAGACTTGTACTATCAATAAATGAATTTACTTAAGGACCAACTATGATATTAGAGTAAATATTTTTACTCTGCATATTAGAGAGGTTCGTCCTATTAGGAATCAAACCCAAGTGCTAACTAACTTGCCGGGCCGTTAGTCAAACCTTTAAGACAATTCTCTCTGACATGCAACATATATGAGAAATATAGCTAAAGAATTTTCACTCCCTTCATCCAATAGAAAGAGAAAGATTCATGCTAAGCTGAAAAAAATTTTCAGTGTCAAGCCCTTTTAATTAACTAATGAATGCAAAGATTTAAGCATTTTTTGAGTTTTTGGGTTCGATTCCTAAGCAATGTAAAAATATTTTCTCTAAAATCTATGATTGGTCCTTAAGTAAATTCATTTATTAAAATCTTCAATTCTATTATATAGTTGTTTTCGCGACAATACTAGCAAAAAGTTAATGCTAGAGTACATAGAACAGACAATAAGGATTAATAATTCATAACCCCAAAACTTTTTGGTGTTTATGTACCACTTCTAGCCAATCCCGTCCTCGTTTGATAAATCTGACAACACTGTCCGTGTTTGTATATTTTATCATAGAAATGTCAGTTAAAGTACATTATAAAGATCGGATTTATAAAACAAAATGTTCTTAATAAGCGATTGAAAGCTGTTGCAACAATAACTGAATCGAAAAAAAGTCAACAAAAATTACTAAAGTTTACCCACTTTTTAGGTTAAATAAATGCTTTGTTGCCAGCTTGTTTTTAGTGTAAATTTTTTCTTTATATATTTTTCATTATTTATTCATTATTATCTCAGAAACTGTGTTGTAACTATGAATAGAAATTTTCTTAAAAAATGTATTATTATTGGTTAATGTTGGTTTAGTTTTTTATAACAATGGTAAGAAGAGTTTCTTATTATAATTAAATATGTATGTGAACTTTCCGATATCCCGTATAGTAAATGTAAAAGAGTCTGAAAACTCTATTTTTGAAATTTAATATTCTGAACTATATTGTTCATCAATTTAGTTTTACCACTAATCGATGCAGAATTATATAAATAATAATCCCTCTAAATTTCAAACAATCCTAAGAAAACCCATATGGTGAAACAAACGTCTAACAGAACATGAGTAACATTGATACATTCATAGATAAATACATAGATACATACATACAGGTGAAGGTAATATAAAGAGTGTAAACATGTAGCAATTTCCTATCCAATCGTATATGTCTTATAGGTGGCCCTTCATAAATCACATCACACGAATATCACTAATTAGGACTTCTTACCCATGTGTCACATTCTGTCACATTTTCATTGAGCCTCCCTGTATTGTGACGTCACACTATCACTTTTATTTCCTTATTGCTTGTTTACAATTGTTTGTCTTGATTTATTTGACCAACATTTTCAGGTTGCAATAATAATAACCTGAAATTCAAAAAATATATTTGAAAGACCAAGTTTTCACCCCTCTGCTAAGATCGTTCTGCTGTGCTTGCTCTCATGGATTAGCATTTTCGTAACGCTAAAAAATGGTTACCCCGAGTGAGTGAACCGCGACCTAATATCGTGTACACCTACTTCCACTTCCACTTTCATTTCCAAGTAGAAGACAATAGATGAAGGGGCATTATTTAATGAATCCCAAAATAATTCCACATAATTCCAAAGTCGAGTACACTCAATTCCACTCTATTTTATATTATAATTGATTTATTTCTTGTTTAAATAACAAAAAAAAATATTATGAATATAGCGGAAAGGGGGGGGGGGTAAACTCCTTGTATAAGAAAGATATAATTTGTGAATTGGATTTAGAAATTTTCGAAAAATCAACTTGTATGCGTCCAAATAACTTTCGCTCTTATAACCTATGTAGTTTTCTTTGAAATCATTCTTCCATTTTTTTTTTTTTTTTTTTAATGAAAATGATGAGATAAGGAGTTACACCAAGAAGATGCAACCTTTAAAGGTTCGGGTTGGAGCCCCGCCATCGTGACAAGAGGAAGAAAGAATTTTATGGGCTGGGCGGGGGTCGAAGTTATCTGTGGATACGGATCTTAAAAAGCTGAAGGTTATAAGCTGCTGGAAGATGGTGGCAGGGGAGAATTCAGTCTCTGGAGGTCATAGGAATAAACGAGTTGGCGAAAGCGCTTGTTCGATTTTTTTCTCCAATTTGACAGCGAAGGGGTGCTGAGCGTTCCTAAACCGCGTGTTTCTCACAAAGAGGGATTTAAGAGGGATAATTGATGTCAGCTCGACTGAACTTACACCGTGATAGTATCTGTAGTACACTGAAAGGGCAGAAACTGTTCTTCGGTGAGCCAGAGTCGAGTGAGTTGGTTAGAGCCGAGTCTCCTATCAGTTTAACTGTGTAGCAAGAGATGCTTGAGGCACCCCTCCACAGATGAGAGCCATATTCGAGACAGGACGAATTTGAGCCTTATACAGTATAAGAAGTTGACTGGGAGTATAACAGCGCCTAGACCTAAATAGGAGACCACAATGTACCGGATTTGAGGGCAAGTTTAGAAGGTCGTTGATATAGATAAGAAAGAGCGTGGGGTAGATAACCGATCCCTGAGGAACTCTTGCTTTGGTATGGAAGGAGGAAGATGATATTCCATCGATGATCATAATTCTACGGTCTGAAACAAAATTTTCTCCTTTCAAATTAATTTTCCACAGTGTTTCAATCGAGATAAAATAATACACATTAATTGTAGAGACAGGATTTTTATGCAGTAAAAACTGCCAAAATATACAGTTAAAAAGGCTGAATTATGCAAGTAATATGCAGAATACATTCAAATATGCAAATATATACAGTAAAAATTGGCAAAATAAATTTTTTTATGCACTAAAAAATTAAAATTGAAGACAAAAAAGACTATAAATTTGAAGGATTGCTCAACTTTAATAAGTAACAGGACATGAAAAATTTCAAAATTTTTGAAAAATAGTTGAACTATGTTTCTTTTTCCAAAAGTATTAACAAAAATGCTTGTACTACGGTTTCATGTAAATGTTTTTAAATACCAAATGATCCTATCGGAATCCAGAAATGTCAATAAACACAGAGGAAAATACTTCAATATGACCATTCTCAACCAAATCAATAAATGAAAAAAAAACAAGTTTTTGACTCGTGTGAATATTCCAGTTGCCTAGCGGGCTTTGATCGCCAAGCGTACAAAGTCATTAAATGAATACAAGAATGATTTATAAAATAGATTCCTTTAATTGAAAAGATTTTAATAAATGAATTTACTTAAGGACCAATCATAGATTTTACAGAACATATTTTTACATTGCATATCAGAGAGGTTCGTCCTATTAGGAATCGAACCCAAAAAAGTCAAAAATGCTTAAATTTTGCATTCATTATTTAATTAAAGAGTTTGCACTGAAAACGTTTTTCAACTTAGCATGAATCTTTCTCTTTCCCTATGCAGTGAAAATTCTTTAGCTATATTTCTTATATATATTCCATGTCAGAGAGAGATTAGTCTTAGGGGTTTGGCTAACGGCCCAGCAAGCTAATTAGCGCTTGGGTTCGATTCCTAATTGGGCAAACCTCTTGATATGCAATCTAAAAATATTTGCTCTAAAATCTATGATTGGTCATTAATTAAATTCATTTATTGATAGTTTAAGTCTGGGTTGATTTTTGAAAATTTCCATCTTTTTTTCAAAAAAGAAACTCAAAATGCTTAAATCTTTGCAATCATTATTTGAAAAGAATTTGTTTCACCTAAGTTCCCAT